>CABFWB010002856.1:74892-94826 GCA_902151455.1 Timema bartmani
AAAAAAAAAAAATTTTAGGGACTTTTTAGAGACCATTCCCCCCACACTGACTCTATACCTCCCACTAATGTTGTTAAATTGGATATCCTTAAAAGCTATTCGTAGTGGTCCTCCTCCCCAATTTTGAAAAATAAGACTACACATTTTAAAAATTGAATAAAATATTTTGAATAATCCTCACCTTGAATTTAAAAAAAAATAGATTCTTCTAGAAGCCATTTAGTGTGTCCACCCCAGAAATTTGAATGCCCCTTGAAGCTATTTAGAGTGATTCTCACCTTAATTTTGGTGACAATTAGATGCCTTTAGAAGCTCTTTGAAGTGGTCTTTTCTAACAATTTAAAAAAAATTGGATGCATTTAGAAGATATTTAGAGTTGTCATCTGGATTGTGTTGGAAAATTATATGCATCTAGAATTTATTTAGAATGGCGTCCTCTGGCAAAGTTTAAAATTTGGATGCCTCTAGAAGTTATTTATAGTTTCATGTAAGTCTTTCAGCTTCATATTCGATAATATCAGGTGTGATATACATCTAGAAGGGGAGGGGGCTAATTTATTCCAGGAGGGGCAATGACCCCCACCTCTAAACCCCGACTCATCAGTTTTGATGTCACTAGTTTGGAGTGGTCCTTCCCCCAATTTTCAGAAATTAGACTCTTTAAAAACTATTTAGAGTGGTCCTCCCTCTGATTTTTTACAAAATTCTTAAGCTTCTAGACGCTATTTGGAATACTCCTATTTTGTTAACATTTTGATATTTGGATAACTCTAGAAGCTATTTTAAACAGGCCTCAACAGATTATTTTTAAATATAGATTTTCTTCAAGTTATTTGAAGAGATCAGTCCTTAAAAAAAAATTTATGCTTTCAGAAGCTATTTTGATTGCTCCTCACCAGAATTTTTATCGAAAATTAGGTGGGTCTAACTAAAAGGTATTTGAAATGGTCTTTGTCTGGTGATATTTTGAAAACTAAATACTTCCAGAAGATGTTTGAATAAGTGGTCTTCCATTGTAAAATTTTTGAAAATTGAATGCTTTACGAAACTATTTGAAGTGCTCTATGAAAATTCTTCAAAATTACATGCATCTTGTTTCTAGAAGCTATTTAAAGTAGTCCTCACCTACTTTTTAAAAAAAAATTTGATTGCTTTAGAATTTAATTAGAGGGCTCCTCAATTGATATTTTTCATCAGTCATTTTGATGCCTCCTGAAGCTAAATTTGAAAATAGAATGCATCTAGAAGTCATATGGAGTTTGATTTAAGGCCATCATTTGGCTTCATATTTGATACTATCAGAGGATTTGAAATATATATTAGGTGGGGGGGGAATTTATTCCAGGGAGTGGCAAATTCTTTCCAGGGGTGCGGGCAATCCCCCGCCTAGTTCAGCCTCCATTGTGCCTCCTGCGGAGTTTTAAAACACCTGTGACTAGCTCTAGGAGTGAAATTCACAGTGAGGGTCGAGTTGCTCTGTATGTTTACCCGACATCGACCACAATATCTAACTTCACAGTGACCGCGCTCTTCACCTTCACCGCGACCTGCTCAGCATGTTCTTACCCAAAGGGTCATTATTGCAAGGCTAGAAACTGATGTAGTTGAATACATATATTTTGATCATTTGTTGCTGGTAAAAATATATTTAAAGCTATTTTACCTTAGGTTGTGGGTTTCTTTACTGTGCAAATATTGATAAGATCATGGCTGCTGTTAGACAATATTTCAAAACCAAGAGTAGGGACTTTTCATTAATTCACTAAAGCATATTCAAATAGCAGTTTTTCTTCGCATTGGCAAAAAGTATAAATTCCTCTCTACCAGGGTTCGGCAACCTGCGGGTCGCATGGGGCTCTTTGACCCGTTTTTGTGGCTCTTCTCTACAAGGTTTTATAGATGTTAATTTTTAAACAAAAATACAAATTTTGGTAAACAGAAAAAATATGTGCAACTGGTTCTCTCTATTACACCCACAAAGTGTCAAACATCGCACACATCGCATTGGTGTTTTGTTTTGTACTCCCTATCCTCTCCGCTTCCACTTGTGCGCTAGTGCTGTGCATTGGTAGAGTTAATTGGTAGAGTTTTTGCTTTGTGAAAGTGTCAAACATCGCACACGTTGCGTTGGTGTTTTGTTTTGTTGTTGTTGCTTTATGATTGTGGTTAGGTGTCAATCAAGTCAAGTAATTGAGCTTTAAAATGGCTACAAAGTGAAAACAAAGAAAATTGAGTGACAAACCTCATGAATTTAGGCCATAGTGGACTCCAAATTTTGCGTTTTTGCGAAATTCAGATGTACTCCTGATGTGTTTTATTTGCAAAGAAAAGATGCCAATTAATATAACGTTTAACATTGAAAGACATTGTACTACGAAGCACAAAAAAGTTTCTGATACCTATCCAGAGGGTGAATCGAGAGCAAAAGCAGTGCAGGAACTTCAGTCCCCAAATGCAACAATCAACATCAATGTTCCAGAACGGAATGAATTCATCAAACGTTGTTACTTCAGTGAGTTTTGTAGCAGCGCGCAAAATAGTACAGCAGGGAAAACCCTTCACAGACGGTGAATATTTGAAAGAATGCTTTATGAAGTTGTCTGAAGAACTTTTTCGTGATTTAAAAAACAAAACAAGAAATAATACATGAAAAATTGAAGATACACCTTTGTCTGCTAAAACCGTGTGGGATTGAACCATAAAGATGGCTGAAAATTTTACTTCTCAGCAAACAAAAGACCTAACTCCAGGCTCAACATTTTTTTTCCATAGCACTGCACGAGACTTGTGATATAAATGATACACCACAACTGTGTCTTCTGGGCAGATGTGTTACTTCAACAGGCACTCAGGAAGAGTTGATTACTTTGATACCTCCGAAAGGTTAAACTCGTGGCAAAGACATAACAGAGGCGGTAGTAAGATGTAAAAAAAGAATATAGATTTAAATAAAATGTTATCCATTGCTACAAATGGAGGAGCGCCAAGCATGACAGAAAAACATAAAGTGCTTGTAACTTTTTTTAAAAAGCATATTGACCACAATGTCTTTTCCTTTCACTGCATCATCCATCAAAAGGCCCAAACACTCCCTGAAGAAACATGCAAAGTGATGGATTTAGTTGCGAAGATTATCAACAATATAATGGCTGAAGGACTTAAATTCGGCAGTTCCAAGAATTTTTGCGTGAAGTAGATTGCACATATTCTGACCTTTTTCTGCATAATAAAGTGCGTTGGCTTTAGAGAGGTGGGGTGCTTAATTGATTTTGATCTTGCTTTACTGAAATAAAAACGTTTTTAAATGATAAAGGCCTGCCTGCACTATCCCAAATTGTCTGATGATCTCTAGCTTCAGAGATTTTATTTTATGGTAGATATGAAAGCACACTTAAACAAACTCAATGTGAAGCTACAAGAGCAAGGAAACATAGCATTTTCTCTTTTAGAAGTAGTTATTTATTTTGAGCAAAAACTTATTTTGTACCCCACATGAACTTGCAAAGGAAAATCCTCACTCACTTCAAACAACTGAAGAAATATCAAGAGAGCACACATTGTGCGATTGATTATGAATTTTTCCCAGATGCTATCAAACAAATGAGTGAATCATTCAAAAAACTATTTGAGAAGTTCAGAGATTATAAAGCTACTCTGTCGTTTTTAATAAACCTATTGGAATCAGAAATAGATAATCTTCACTTTTCAGCATTTGCTGGCATTTTAAGCCAAGCTGACTTTGAGCTCCATTTATTGGGTCTCAAATCAAAAGAGTTTTGGAGTAACAAATTTAAGACTCTTGATACAGCTCTGGAAATGGTCTTAGTTATCAAAATTACGACAACGGGATCAAGTGATATTCAACACTTGGAACAGTCTGCCAGAGTCGTATTGCCTGTTAAAAATATACGCACTGGGAATTTTGGCCATCTTTGGGTCAACATATTATTGTGAGCAAACATTCTCCAATATGAACTTGATCAAAAGTAAACTAAGGAGCAGCCTTCATGACGAAAGTCTTGAATGATTCTATACCAGTCTTGTTAGGCATGCAATCAGTAGATACAAAGTATTACTGCTTTATTTGTAAATGGAATAGCTGAGCTAAGGACAAGCACTACTCAGTCGAACATGGAAAGAAAAAGGCCAGAAACTGACCCCACGTGAAAAAGATGTTCACAATCTCATAGTTGATTCTTAAAAAAAAATATCTTACCACCACTTCATATAAAACATGGGCTAATAAAATATTTTGATCAAAATCGTGAAGAAGTATGTCTTTGGTTTTTTTATATCTATGGCAGAAATTTCTTGATTGCAAGATTCCTTGATGGCAGAGTGAGGCAAATATTAAAGGGGTTTTTGCTAGTCCATAGATTAGGAAACTTGTTACAGATAAAACATTGGATTCTACTCTAAATGAAGTTGAACTAGTAGCTTGAACATCATTCAAAGATGTCTGCAGCAATTTCTCAGGAAACAATGAAGCAGACAACTACCAGGGAATTGTAGCAAAACTGCTTCAATCATATAAAGCAATGTGGTACAACATGTCTACAAAGATTAACCTTTTTACACTCACATTTAGATTTATTTCTACAAAATCTTGATGCGTCTAGTGACAAACATGGATAGTGAAAGACATCACTGGTATGAAAAAACAGAATGAAGGAAATTGAAATGTTAAACAAGGGGGCAGAATACTACAGTAGCCCCATGGCTTCTTTGGTGCTGAATGACAGTTCATAGCTGACTTCTGACAGTCTACATTTAGGTATATACCTAAATTTTGACTGTCAGAAGTGACAGCTGCTAAACACATGTATTTTGCAGATGATATGGTTCAGCGTAGGGATATATAATTTGGTCTGGTAGCTTTTCAAAGCCGTCAGCTGTCAGCTGTGAGCTGTCAGTCAGTATCAAAGAAGCCATGGGGCTACTGTACTAAGGATCATCAGTGATGTGTGAGACTAATTACAAATAGACGTCATCAGCTAAATTAAAAACAAAAGTCCATAGCAATATAATTTTCATATGTGTATTAGAAATATGACTTTTATGAATGACATTTATTTTAAACCAAGGGTTTTAGAAATATTCTGAAGACATATTTGTAAACAGCATAAAAAACCAGTTCAAGAAGATGTGTCATATATAAAGTAATAATTAAAAGTACATCGGTGTTATTTTTTTCAATGTAGTTATTTATTTGGTACTTAAGTAAAATTTTATTTTCAAAGTGTAGTCTCACAATTTATCAAAAACTTTTAAAGAAAAAATATTTCATCTACCTCTAGTTTTGTAATTTAATAATGAAGCTATTTTTTTTTCTGTGTTAAATAGTTTGTTTGCTAAACAAATTGCATTCTAAATATTGTTGTGCAAGATTGGTATATGCATGTGATCAAAAGTAGAGTAACATGACCCATTACTTTGCTACGATACAATATTGTAATGTTTAAAATATAAATGAGTTTGTTTATAAGTTATAATGATGTAAAACTACTTATGATCTATAAATAGTGAGCATATTTGAGAGCAGGGCGGTCAGCTTAAGAGCGTACATCACATGCCAATCAACTCTATGGTACATTCGGCAAGAAATCGTCAATCAACATGAACACTATTGCATGTGAATAATTTTTTATTAAATATTAATGAAGCTAAAGAGTTAAAAGATGTTCTTAACTCTGAACATTGTTGAAATATTAAATAATGTTTGGATATAAAGCTGCATTGAAAAGTTTGTTTTTGCCCAATTTAGAATGGCTCCACAGATAAGCACTGTCCACATATCTTCATTCTTTTGTAATAGGGACATACTTTAAATATTAACAAGAAACTTTGTCACTTTGTCCGTCTGTCGTCGTCCCCCCCCCCCGGTCATCATCACCGCGGAAAATTTCGAGTAATCATTCAAATACGAATGCACCGCACACCTTTCTGGCATATTATACATCTTTTCCCTTTCATCCTGCTAACTCATGTCTGCACACAAACACAGAGGGGAGCCAGGAGCTGAGTTGGGCCTGCTATGATGAACGCTCTTAAGGAGGAGTTCTGTGTGGGCATTAATGTTCAAATTTACAAAACCTACTAAATGTTCAATACAGCAAATGGTTGTATGGTATCTAAGGATGCTTCCTCTGTATTCTCGAATCCTTGAGGATATTCAATATTTGGGGACTTGAAAAGATTTCAGATTCGAGACCTGAATAAATGTTTATATTTCAATTTTGAATTATATATTTTTATAAGGTATATTATGCTGCTTACTAGTGGCTTAGCCTAACATAATTATAAACCCCAAATAGGGGTGTGCCCTTTTACAATTCAAAACAAACTCGAATTGAATAAATGAAATATTCTTGGAGCTGAATCAAAGTTTGAATATTTTTTTTCTAGTTGTTATATGCTTGGAAAAATATATTGTACTTGTTTACATAATTTTATACACTGAAGTAACTTAAATTTTTTTTTCTACACAAATGTTTGTAATATTAATTTTATTACGATAACTCGAAGTTATTATCACAACTTATAATTATCAATAACTTCAAATTTTTTCCATAATAATATTAGTTTGTAATGTATATAACAACTCAGAATGGAATTAGCTGACCATAAATTGAGTATTTTAGCTGTTATTATTTTTATTGTCAAGGCTTCATAAATGTTGAAGCCTTAAGTTTTTATTAAGCCAAGTCGAAGCTGACATTTGTTTTGAAGCCAAACTAAAGTTTCGAAGCCACATCCAAGTTTGAAGTTTTGCACACCCCTAATATCAACTCCTTAATTTACCATTTAATTGAATAAGAATTCCCTTTATAGCCAGAAATTGTACCGTTTAGCTACACCATCTACTCTTTATAATAAATTAATGATTAGTGTGATCAAAATCAGAATTGAAGAATAAATAAATTCATACTAATGTGGAAAAATTAACCTTTTATTCTTATCGTGTTTTCTAAGATACAGATTCTAGATATGAGATTTGTAGGTAAAATCATTATTCAAATTCATTTTTTCATATTCAAGAAAAAGTGTATTTGATCCATCTCTGATGTTAACATTTTAAACTTGTCAATGTTTGTTTTCTAAGGATATAAAGTCTGGAATTACTAGACATGAATAAATACTTAAGGGCCAATCTTAAAATGTTACTTAAATGTTCATAAAGTCCAACCGTTGGTTAAACTCTGTGTTGTGTTTTGCAATACTATTTTTATGTGCTCGTCAAATTATGAACAGGTGCCTTCCTTTAGTTCTTATCGTTAACTTTCTCAGAGTGCTAGATTTGTTTCAAAGCTTTTGATTGGCTTAATTTGACCATAGAGAATATAAGCAAGTCCAATTTATCACGTTTGTTTAAGGTTATCTGCCATCTTTTACCATATTCATTTTTATGCTAAAATGTCTTTTGAAAATCATAAACGTGAACCAAGTGTAAATTTTAGCGCATATGAGGAAATGTTGTTGATTGAATGAATAGATAATTACAAACAATCGATTGAAAATAAACAATTCTAATTTGTGTTCAATCACTTTAAGAATCCTTAACACGTTATTTTTCTCCAAATGAAAATGTAAAAAAAAAAAAACTTCCTCGTTATAAAATTCCAGGAAATTCGGTCGTTCCAACTATCTCTTCGGTCTCTGAAAGTCTTGGGTTCCTTGTAAAGTGTAACTCATCTTCAAAGTCGTCATAATCATACAATAAATCACCCATTTCATAAGATAAATAAATGTAACCTCACTTTAATAATAACATTCAGCTTGTAAACAATATGGTGGAGTGTTTAAAGTTATTAATGTGGGCGTTATGTTTGCTAACCACAAAGTAGACCTTGTGTTAACCTAACCATCACCTTTATGTGGACATTAGCTCTTAACAAACATTGTAAAATCAAAAGTAGGGGCTGTTATCACTTAACCTTATGTTAAGTAAGCCCTAACGAATAGAATAACAACGTGACAGTGTAAGATTGGGCCTACGACATGCACACTTTTAAGAAAAGCTGTTAGTTTACAGTTAGAATATAATCATCAGGTCTTATCAGCAGAATTGATTAACATTGATTAACCATTTTGGTTTTGTGTGTAGTGTTTTTGACATGAATAAAATATTTACACTTCCTTTGGACAAGTTTAGTATCTAAAAAAAAGTTATTACCACCAGGATGAGGATTATGACATTGATTAAATTGTTAACTTCTAATTAGATAAATATTATCACTTAAAACCAGCATCAAATAATTTTGTTAATTACCTTTTCCACTTTAAAAGCTATGTACTTATAAAATAAAATCATTTTGAAAGGGTATTTCTATTTAGCATTTCAAACATAGAATTGAGATTATAAACATACCAATAATGTTGTTCATACAAATTCCATGAACCCTAAGTAAAAATTTTAAGTATTATTTAATCAGATATTATGTTTTAATTGTCTGTGCTCAACTGTGTCTCAAAACATGATTTTGAAAGTAATTTGTCTGTATTACTAATTATTGTTTGTGATAAGAAGATAATAATCAACTTGAAGTCTATGTTAAAAATAAAGCATGCTTTAGTGATCTTTCAACCATTTATTTAGAATTTTTTTTACTCACTGAGTGGCTCAAAAATATGTTAACAACATATAAAAATGTAAGAGGTTTTATATTTGATTAATGTGTATGAAAAAAGTGCATTGAGCAAAAACATTTAATAATAAATAAAATGATAAGAGTATTAGGAAAATGGTAGATCACAAATAAAAGTAAAAGCACTAACACAGGATCCTGTTCAATATAATTACTACTATTTCCGGAGGAAGATGCTATGATAGCATCGAAATATAACCCAAACAAATGTTTATTGAAAGGTATTATTAATTTATCACAACACCCCTCTAGTCAATCACTGTTTTAAAACTAAACAGCTTTAGCCTGCTAAGATGTGGGCACCCGTTATAATTGTGAATGTGTGATAAACATTTTAAAATACATACACTAAGTCCTTGACTTAGTGGTTAATTTATTTTGGAGGTTTCAGCGCAATTTTAAAAATCGAAAAAATCAAATGGTGCTCAAATACATTGCATTTTTGACCTAAATGTTTGTTTCAAATGATAATTAAAGCTAAACATATTCTGCCTATTAAAAGAAAATTTTGAGAAAAATAAATGTCATTATTTTAAAAACAAACAAAATTACGTTAACACTATCAGCTATGCGTAAGCTTAGTAGGAAAGCCATTTATTATGTTTGAAGTGAAACTTGATAGAAGGCTTTGTGTATTGTAAATCAAATCTATGCAACCACATATCTATGAATCTTCATAACTAATACATTAAAGTCGAGGACTGGTTGTATACACACATTTTAATAATGAGTTGGTTCCAATGCTGGTTCTATTACTTCGGTTCTTGGTTCACCTAATGTTAACTCACTGGCTCTCTACAAAAATATTTAAAAATTGCATTTCTAACCACTAGCTACAAGTTCCAAAAAAGGAATCTTTTTTACAAAAGTAAATAGAATATGTGCTTGTAAAACTGTGGATAAAAAAATTTTAAATTATTTTTTATAACTAATTGAAATAGAAAGCCGATAAGCTACATTTTTGGAACGGATAATCTGTTCAAGGTCTAGATTGAGGAGCCACTGGAACTGAAATATAAAAATTGAACCAACTCATTCATAAAAATAGATATTCATTATGAAAGTAATATGACATTTTAACTGAGATATATATTTAAATAGTAGTGTTAAGATTTGTTGGTATGTATTCATCTTCAATTGCATGTGTTTGCAAATTAATTTGTGAAGAATAAAAATAAATTATTTATTAATTAAAATCCTTAAGTTTTAATTATAAGCTACTTAACATGCTAAATAGGGAAAAAATCTTTATATATTTAATGTTACATATTGTATATTTATCACTATAAGTTTCCAGAATTTAGCCTGTAATTCTTATCAAAAACAAATGAATTTAAGTCGTGACCACACAAATTGTTTATGGAACTAAACATTGCTGTGATGAAAAGTGTGTAGGCCTATGTTAAAAAAAATTTTTTTACAAGAGCAAGGAACAACATTTAATATAGAAGATAAGTTTACATTTTTAACAGAAATATGTTATCAAATTTAAAAAAAAATTGATTGCATTAAAAATGGCAAAATTGCTTTTTATCACTTATTATTTATAAGCTTTTATTTGAAAGGACATTAATTCCCTATTCAATTATTAAAGTTCAATTTTTTGGAGGGAAAAAATTTATATTATTTTGTATATACATATTTGACTTTTTGGAAAGTCATACATTCTATCTATTTTTAGTAGTTCTGTCCAACATAATTTTGTGACCTAAAAAAATTGCTCAAACTGTTTTTACTATGATTTTGTATAAATAATAATTATTTTGAGCCTTAATTACTTCTTGTTAGTAAGATTGTTAGAATTTTTTTTAGTGCCTACATTGCTGTGGATTAGCTTAAAGTTAATAATTATTCAGGCTAAGAAGTATTATTGTCATTGCTGGTCAAAGCATAACTAATCCTTTAACATGAAAATAAAATCCTCCCATCTTTTATCATTTCATATTTGTCAATTTTTCATGTATTAAAGAATGTGGTATCACTCCATAAATAATTCTTAAGTTAGTAAGTAAAGTTGAAATTTAAATAAGCAACAAACTTGTAGTTTGATATACAAGTCCAAACATTTTTAAGCTAACATAATATATTATATTTTAATTTTGTTTTGTTTGTTGATGTTAGAATTATTACAGTTTAATAGTCCCACAAAGTGTGCACTTTCAAACATGTGATAAGTGTTCCATTTCAGAGAAGGGGTGTGGTAGCAGGGCCAAACTGAACATTGAACAAAAACTATATCTATCTTGAAAATGCTTAACGAATAACACATAGCAAGAGGTAAGTGTAAGGAGCATTTGTTGTTAGTGGGGGGGTACACCGTATTGGCCAAAATATAGTATGGGCCTGCACATAATACAACCCTAATATATTTAAGGTGTTCAACATGAAGTTCTCGAATATACCATTAGGTAAAAACTTAACAAATTTGACATAATTTTATTAGGTCCTTTTAATGCTTGTCTTGAATTGAAGACACTCCTAAAAATTTTTAATATCAATAACACAGCACATATTCTTCCATCAAATAACACTCACCTACTGAATTACCAGAAGAGTTACACTAAAGGGTGGCAGACTTCCCTCTCTCTGTTTTGACCCTGTGTTTATTATTAGACGTGCGCTATTGTGATTGCTTCCACACTCATGTTGATATCTTGCTTTGGTTTTGACCTTGGCTATATTATTAGATGCATGTGATAGTTCCTGCACGCACGTTGATCTCTTGCTTAGTTTTTAACATTGACGTTATATTAGGTGTGCATGTGTGTCCTGATTACTGCCAGCTAGCTTGTGCAGTTACAGGATGCTACAAAATAGACCTCTTTAGAAATCTGACTGTTTTTTCAGTGAAAAATGTTAGGCTGCATGTATTGTAAGTGTACATCTTTTGGAAGGACATTTTTAGGAGAAAAACGCCACACTATATTTGGGTCAATACAGTGCTTGTTTCTACACAGGAAAGCTTTAATTTCAGTGCATGCTAAAAAAGTTTCCACCCACCTACACATGTTTTTTATGCTATTAGGTAAAGGATCCAGCTATCCATGTAACCAACTTTATCACTATTATACTATTTACGAACTTGAGAAAAATTATGTCCATCGTGTTTAAATGGAAACAACCAACAATAAAAAAATTATTAACATTTGTATGGTAGTAATGTATATTTAAATAATTGAATATAATTACGGTGCTTTAAATGTGAAAAATTAATTTATTCTCTTTGGAACGTTTTAACTTTGTCTGGTGGCAATAATACATGTGAAGGGATTGAAATTTTGCTGCATCAAGTGATGCTCTACAGTATCTGGTAGCCCACGTTTTTATAATTGTGTATTCTCATTTTAACAATAATTATTCCTTATACTATTACAGAGGTAGTGTGTGCTCATTTTTTTTTTACAAAGAATTATCTTTAAATGTACGCATGTAGTAGAAGAATGTCTGCTTGGTCTGACAAGTCTTAATTAAAAATCATTACTCAAAGAAATAAATGAAATATTGATCAACGCATTTTATGACATTATCATTTAGGAATTTGTTAAAAAGAAATAGTGACTGGATTTCTTTTCATATATGTTTATAAAAAAATGTGTAAGATTTCTTTTATATAACAAAAATAGTGAGTGACCCTTGAATCCTTAAGCATCTCGTATCCTTAAGGATATTCAAGATTCAAAGAAAACATCAAACTCAAGACTCACATCCTTATTTTTTTTTATTTTTTTTTTTCCGAAATTGGGTTTTAAGCTCTAATACTGCCTATTGGTGGTTCAGAAGCAACATAATTTAATTATAGGACAAACTCAACACTTAGGCACCAGACCAGTAATTTAAGAGTGAATATATGAATGTTATAATGATTATATTATAATAAAAAATATTAACCTCTAATTACTACAGTGAAATTTCCCTTAACAGACACCTCTAAATAGTGGATTTTTCTTTATAATGGACAGTTTAAATTCACCTGGCTAAATATTATTGGCTCTTAAGGTGAAACAACTTTCCATTAACTAGCTTTCTCAATAATGGACACAAACACCACTAGACACATATTTATGCATAAAAATCTCTAAATACCGAACAAAAATTAAAAACACCACTCTAAATTCACTATTTTACTATAGGAATGGCATTGTATTGCTCAAAGTTTGAGTACTCTTGCCCTCCCCCTTCAGGGAAATTCCTAAAATAGCCTATTTAGTATTGATTACTGTACTTCAAGATATTACCTCCCACCAAGCCATCAGCGGGGGTTGTCCCAGCAGTAGTCTGCGCACAAATACAATAAAGAAGACTTTACTGTTTACATTTAATTTTGTTTATGTATTATTTGTATTATATGTAATCTATACAGTAAGCTATATTCAATATTATGCAATCACTCCTCCATACATTAGTGCACAGTACACTCATTAAATTGTTGTAGCTAATATCCACATTATATGGGATCATTTGGATTAAACAGTGTTCAAACAATATGTTTTTTTAAATAAATTATTTTTCCAAATAGCAGACACTTTTTAATAATCAACTTTTTTTTAATCCCAAAAGGTGTCTCCTATTAAGAGATCTTATTGTATTTCTAAGTGTATTTTTTAAAATTCATTTAAATATTTTTGGGTGAATCTGTCTTCCATATTATTAATCAAACTATAAAATGTTTCACTTTTACTATTGCATGAATTTTTTAAGTCAAAATAAATTAATAAACTTGAAATAACATTAAATTTTATGTTTACATATTAATTCAATTTTAAACTTTCTAGGTTCTTCTTTATTTCAATAACTTTTGATCATTTTCTTTTCTTCAAAGACTACTTGTTGTTTAGTAATAAATGAGTGCTCTTCAACAGAAGATAAATTAAATTATCTTTTGTGTTTGTAAGCTATATTATTTCACAGCTGGTTTAATACAATATGGGAAAAAGCGTCACCCAAAAAATATAATTCAAATATTCTACTTTTAGATAAAGTATGGTATAAATAAAGTATTAAAATGTGTCAGTTCCTCTCATCATTGATATAATGCAGGATAAATAATAGCTTGTTTAGTTTTATAATCTTATATTATAGGTATTGACCCTGAATACATCTGATTTTGGTAATTTTTGTTCTTTTAAGAAAATAAATAAGTTTGCAAGTGCGAGAAATTTTCAGAGGAAACTCTTGATTATATAGTAGTATGTAATATTTGTGTGATATTTTGGAATTACTCTGAGACTTAGCAGAAATTAGATGTTTAAACCTGTTTATTACTTGATTAAATTTTTAAAAAAATTTTATACATTCATCCATCTTATTTTAAATAATATCTCACAAGCTTATTTGTGCAGGTCAAGCAAGACCCACATTGTCTCTGGTAAGATTCAAACTTGCCTTAGTTCAGTTTGAACCACTTGTACCTTCTGTTTGGCCTGAAAGTTAGCAAGCTAACAGGCTAGTAATATACGATAAAAAAATAAAAATACAAGGGGTATGGGTGTTTTAACTAGGGGTGAGGCTTTGAATTCTTTAAATCCCTCTAATTCTTAAGGATTGTCGAGATTCGAGGATTCAAGAAAATTTCCTATTCAAGACTCTCTCTCTCTCTCTTTTTTTTTCAAGTGAAATTTATTTTAGAACGCTCTAATATTGCTTATTGTTGGTTCAGAACCAATTATAATTATAGAATGAACCTAACAATTAGGCCCTAGACCAGTAATTTAACACTTAACTGAATGTATGAATATTATAATGAATGGATTATAATAAAGAATGTTAACATTTAATTACTATTTGTATTTTCTCTTATTTTATTATATTTATATCCCCTCTTATGTTCATGTTTTTTCCAAGATTTGGATTTGAGGATTAAGTGGAGATTCAGATTCATAAAATAGTGGATTTGACCCAACACTAGTTTTTATTAAAATAGTGTACCCTGCACCCTCACTAACCAGATTTCAAACCAGACACTCAGGAGTTTTAACATTATTCTCGTAGTGCACTTGACCCTAGAAGTGTCTCAAATAGGTGTTTGTAGGTAATAAGTGAATAGAGCAAATATGTTTTAGTTTATCTTCATGTCTGCATTGTTTTGTTTGTTCGAGTGCCTTTTTTAAGTCTAATACATAAACAAAATATGCACATTGAGTATTGTCTGACATGAAGTTCTATAAGTCACATTCAACTTAGTCTTCCACGAGAAAGTGGATTGTTTGTAAATGGTGTTTAAATATTGGAAACAATTTTTAAATGTTAATTTCCATCCTTAGTTCATACATAGCCAGTGTAAATTGAAGTGGATTACTTAATTTTAAACCAATTTACATAGGGCCTTTTAGAAAATACAAACATATTCTTAAAACTGAAAAATGACACCTGGACACGGAAATCGAGCCCGGGAACTTTGGCTTAGTATGGTCCCAGTCCTGGGTTCGATTCCTGTGTCCAGGTGTCATTTTTCAATTTTCAGAAAATGATATCTAGATGCGGTTTTAAATCTGTACTAAAACATATTTAATAACTTTGGCCATTTGATTCTTAAATACAAAAATTATTTTTGTGGTCAAAATTGATAGTATTTGGCTATTTTATATATATTGATAACTTTTCTAGCATTTTACATAAGTTTCTTCCTATTAAAATTGAACTGCACTTTTTATGTGATAATTGAATCATAAGCTACTTTTATTTTTGTAAAGTTATTAACTAACATGCTCTCAGAAGTATCTTGGTCTAAGGTCTCTTGAAAGGCAATTAATCACTCAATAAAATTTAAAGGAGTAATCTTTCTTTGAATCGTACCCAATATGAATTGTTCTCTTTTGTATTGTTTAATTTCAAACAGTTGTTTTCAGCTTTATGGTTTTACCACATTTTAAGACATACACACACATCCATTACTGTTTGCAGCAATTTTTTTATTCAAGTTATATATTTTCCACTACCGGCTTGATAGGGCTGTCGTAGCTTGATATGCCTTATAATCTAACTTAAGACTAGGACGGGCACAACATCCAGTCCCCGGTCATGTCAATTTAGCAATGTTAAAGGGTAACCCATGATTTCATCAACGATACATTTTCAGCCATGCTGGAAATCAAACCCGGGATCCTTGGCTGAGTAGGCATCCACGCTACCGACCTAGTTAAGGTGTCTGACACATTATAGAACAATGTATTCAAAATAAATATTTTAATCTTGTGTTTAGAGACCTATATAGTTGTATTATTACAAACTGTTATTTGTAAATGTGTACTAAACAGGGAGTGCCCTTTCACTACTATTATTTGTAATGGTAATGGAAATGGTCTTGAATAAAGTGGCAGGAAAACTTGGGGACTAAAGAATGAAAGCCTGGATGTTTGCTGATGACTTTATGGTATGAGGGGAGAAGGAAGAGGAACAGCTACAGGAATGAAATGAAGTGAAAGAGTGTGGAGTGAAATTTAGTATAGTGAAGTGATGGTAATGACAAGGAGGACGGTAAGACCCAGTTAAGCTATAAAGTTGGATGAAGTAAAGCTGAGAAAGGTACAGAATGTAAAATATCTTCGAAGCATGATCGAAGAGAAAGGTGGGAGTAGAGAGGATTTAATGAGAAGAGGACAGCAGGTAGAGTTGTTCTATAAGTGTGTAAGAGACCTGCAATGGAGAAGAGAAGACCTTGAATTGTAAGGTAGTGTTGTACCTTGTGCCCTTGGTCACATATGCAACAGAAACATTGACATTGAATCCAATAGAGACAAGGAAAATAAAGACCATTAGAATGAAGTTTGTGAAGAGCATGTTAGCTGTCACGAGGAGAAACAGGATTAGGAATGAAGTGGTGTGTGGCCAAGAGTTGGGTTACAGGGAGTACATGAGGAGTAGAGGGATCAAGGCTAAGATGGTATGGGCATGCAAAGTGGATGGAAAAGGAGAAGATGTCAAAGAGATTTATAGAGATGAAGTATGCAGGGAAAAGACTGCAAGGGACACTAAGAAATAAATCAAAGGAGCAGTTATAACAGAAAATGTGTAAGTGAACAGAAAATAATGGAAGCAAGTAAGGGAGAAACAATGGTTGAAAGAAAGAAGAAGTTGAGGCATTTTAATAAACTGACTCAACCACAGGCTTGAAAGAGTTTATGATTAGTACTGTAGACTGTCTATCAAGTATATTTTATTTTAAAATTACTTCTGTCACCAAGTTTTTTCATTAATACTTTGAGTTGCTTAAATCACTTTTCATATTTTTAGGTACATTTTGTTAAAGATGAAAGAAGATATAGGATCAATTAAAAGGGAACAAAAACAATATGACTTTTACAATTAAAAGAGAAATACAGTTCACACTTTACATTTCTACCACAGAACAAGCAAGGAATGTGAAATCCGAAAGAAAGAAAAAAGATGGAAAAGAAATCTGTAAATCTGTATGATACAACATATAAATAGGTTAATGAATGAGTATTGGTACATCTATATCTATTTGACTAATTTCACATTCTTAAATGGTTTTATGCACATACTTTAAATTAGATAAATTTAATGTAAATATTCTGTTAATCTCAATTTTCTCACATTTTGTTTAATTTATTTAATCACTAGTTTAACTTAAATAATATCATAATATTTTTGGTTTTGTGTGATTTATTTTCTATTTTATGCTTTCTTCAATTGGTACCCATACTTTGTTTATCAAATAAGTTTGAGTTTGGTCAATGATTGCTGTAGATTAATGTGAAATTGAATTAATCTTGGTTGTAAAAGTAGGATCCATTGTAGGCATTAACATGACTATCTAATGAATTAATAAATGCTCTGAACAGGCTTTTTTTTAAGTGTTATTTTGTTTTTAAAACCTACCTTTAACCTCAAACTTCAATCATTACCATCATAATCATTATAATTTAAGCAAACTCCTTTTTCACTTTTAACCCACAATTTTATAAATGGAATAACTTGCTAAAAATAGTAATGAAAACATGAATACCATGTGGGGAAGATGTATTTTTAAATATTGATATGAATTTTTTGAAACAAGGAGATACCATGACTTTCCCCATTACTTTTTAATCTAGTCTTAGAGTATGGTATTATTAGCGTAATGCAAGAGAGTAGGGAAGGGTTGACGTTAAATGGTACAATGCAGCTATTAGGATACGCGGATGATTTGGCTTTGTTGGGTAATAGTAAGGAAGTTGTGGCAAGAAATGCAAACATTTTACTAGAAGCCAGTAAAGATATAGGATTAGAAGTAGATGCTGAAAAGTCTATATGATCACACAAAAAACAGAATGGGGATGATAATTTATAAATTACTGCAAACATATTATTTGACAAGTGTTAATAAGTTTAAATATTTAGGAACAATTTTAAATTAACAATAATGATATTAGATTGGAAATTAGGAAAATAATACAATGGGGAAATGTGTGCTATTTCTTGGTCAGTAAGGTGTTGACATCTTACCTTCTGTCCAGGAATATAAAACTTGGAATATACAAAACAACAATATTACTGTTCTATATGGGTGTGAAACATTCTCTTTTACCTTACATGACGAAAACAAATTTAGGGTGTTCGAAAACAAGATAATAGGTTCAAAAATGGATGAGGCTACTAGGGAGTGGAGATTAAATAATGATGAATTTTATGCGGGTTTTTTTCAAATCTTCTAATTAATTTCTAAATTACTCTCAAATTTTAAAGTATTTTTCATCAGAATTTCCCAAGGGGGAACTTCCCTTGGCCCGGTCGTGAGACCGCCACTGCCCCCCTCCCCCCCTCCTCCTTCACTCAGGAAAATCTTGCCCCACTCCTGGCATTCCCCCCCAACCCCTCATCTCAGCAAAATCCTCGACACTCCCCTGAAAGGCAATCATTCATGATTTCAAATCACAAGTCAAGGCAATAATAATAATAATAATAATAATTAATAACTGATAGTTTCCAATAAATTAAGGGAATAATGTTTTTCTGACTTAAGTCCAAGACAATGTTTTTGCACACGATACACAATGAAGGAGAGGAAAGGTTTTTTTTATTATAGTCTAATATAAGTGAATTGAATTTTACAAGTATGCTGTTAGATAATTTGCTAAACAAAATTTTATACGGGCCTGAGCATGTCTCTTTAAAATGTTCTTCCATAATAGCTACATATAACATAATATGCATTAATAGTAGCCTATATCCTAATTGATAGGAATAATCTTTCCCTCATTACCCGCCTCAGTAGCTAACGCGCTAGTTTAATGTTGAGCTAGACCAATGGTCTCAAACTCGCGGTCCGCATGAATGATTACATAATAAAAATAAATCACCCTTTTTTTCAAGTATATTGTAAAAAATAAAATACAAACATAGTAATGCTCAACAATCTAGGAAGAATTAAACAGTATTAAGAATGTCTATTGTTATGTCGAAAGGTATGAGAACTGTAATGTACTGTACTGTATACGAATCCAAGAACGCTGGCCACCATGTCGGCTGGCATCAGTGTTCGACCTTGAAAAGCTTCCTCGGTCAAAGGACATTATTCCAAATATAAATAAGTTAGTGACAGAAAATGTAATATTTTATTTACCGTGTACAGTTCTTAAAATGTGATTGTTTTAAGATTTAAGTGAAAAGATATTGTTACGTAAAAGTGATTGTTTTCAGTGATACAATGTGATAGAAACAAAATTAATAATGAAGCATTTGTTTTTTAATATCGATAGTCATAAATAATATCCCAATCTAGTGCCAAGCCATTAATTTAGTTTTGTAAAGTTGATTTTTTTGGTAAGAGATTTAGTAACATTCATGCGGCTCCCTTAGTTCCTTCAAAACTGGNCCTTAGTTCCTTCAAAACTGGAAAGTAGCCCTGCCAAGGGTCTGGGTTTGAAACCCCTGAGATAGACTGCCGAGGACGGAAAGATCGGGGTTCGAATCTTTAATTGATGAACTGGGTGTGGTTTTTCCTAAATGTTTTTACACTCTCCCTTCAAGCAAATGTGGGCTCACTTGCTCTGAATTCAACCTTCCCAATTCCTAACTCATTAGCATAGTTAGTACTCAAGGGGAATCGTGCATCGGATTCTTTTTGTGAAAACATTGTTTTCTCAGCAAGACTAATTCTAATTGTGATTCAAATAGCCAAAGCTATTATTTATGCTTTTAGTGAGGATTCCTCCGTCTAGCTATCATATTTTGAAAATTGAAAAATGACACCTGGACATGGGAATCGAATCCGGGACCTTTGGCTTAGTACGCCAATGCTCTACCACTGAGCTATCCAGGAGTCGTCCCGTGCCCAGGGTCATTCTTCAC
>CABFWB010002857.1:7392-26906 GCA_902151455.1 Timema bartmani
CACTATGGTGTAGCTTATAAGATAGAGCCATAGTGTAATCAGTCAAGGTAAGACTACTACCTTGCTTGTTCCACTATGGTGTAGCTTATAAGATAGAGCCATAGTGTAATCAGTCAAGGTAAGACTACTACCTTGCTTTGTTCCACTATGGTGTAGCTTATAAGATAGAGCCATAGTGTAATCAGTCAAGGTAAGACTACTACCTTGCTTGTTCCACTATGGTGTAGCTTATAAGATAGAGCCATAGTGTAATCAGTCAAGGTAAGACTACTACCTTGCTTTGTTCCACTATGGTGTAGCTTATAAGATAGAGCCATAGTGTAATCAGTCAAGGTAAGAATACTACCTTGCTTGTTCCACTATGGTGTAGCTTATAAGATAGAGCCATAGTGTAATCAGTCAAGGTAAGACTGCTACCTTTAAGAGTAAACAGAGTGTGCTAAGAATTCGGATGAATTTGTTGGTACATTGGAAGCTGTGCACAGGTTCTGGTAAATGATTGGACTAACACTGGTGGGTACATAGACAAAGGTGTCATACTAGTCCTGTTTAGGCTGCCAGATACAGAGGAAAGGTCGGGGGTTCAAATATCAACAAGAGAAGGGATTTTTCCTAAATTATTTCCTCGCTATTCTTCACGCAAATGCTGGATCCCTTTGTCGAATGTTTTAACTTCCTCTTTAAAAAAAATTTTTGTAAAAATTTGCGGATAACCTGGATGGAGAGTAAGAAGTGAGACTGTTTGGACTAACTCAAAGCTGCCGGAATGACGTCAAAGTTTCCATCCATTAAAACTGGATTAAAGGGGAATTTCTGATCTAAAAATTACCAAATGTATTTTTTAACTGTGAAGTTTCCCAAGCAGGAACTAATCCGTCTTTACTAAAAATTGGCATTTCCTGAAACATAAAAGAGATTCCGTTCTTTTTACTTTGTTTGTGATATTAAAGTGATATTAATGACTATTGAAAATAAAATAACATCTAGACTTTTGACTGTTCGTATAGGTATGCTCAAAAACCCAAAATATAAGAACATGTTTTTTTACCGATCTTTAGAAATCAGATTGGTAAAAAAAATGTTCTTATATTTTATAATCACTCTGATTTCTAAAGATTGGTTAAAAAACATGTTCTTATATTTTATACTCAATCTTTAGAAATCAGAGTGAATATAAAATATGAGAACTTTTTTTTACCGATCTTTAGAAATCAGAGTGAATATAAAATATAAGAAAATATTTTTTTACCGATCTTTAGAAATCAGAGTGAATATAAAATATAAGAACATGGTTTTTTAACCGATCTTTAGAAATCAGAGTGAATATAAATTATAAGAAATTTTTTTTTACCAATCTTTAGAAATCAGAGTGAATATAAAACATAAGAAAATATTTTTTTACCGATCTTTAGAAATCAGAGTGAATATAAAATATAAGCGCATTTTCATTTGCACATAAAAATGAAATAATATATTTTTTAAACTAAACCGAAAAGGGGTATAAAAGTGGTCTACTATTTTGTGTTAACAATTGTAATTGTATTTTTTTAAATGTTATTCCACTTTAATTTCTCATACTACCCTCCCCCTGAATCTCAGTTCAAATGTCACCCCTATCTCTTCACGGAGGGTGTCTTATAAAAAACGCGTGTTCCTCTCTGAAGACCGGAAGTTCACGAGTTCTTCTTCCCGTACGTCATGGAGATCTTGAGTAACCGCACCACCGGGGCTTCGAACCCGAGAGAGATGAGGAAGGACAGCAAGAAGGCGGCCACCACGTTGCCCAGATACAGGATCACCTGCACAAAAAACATTGACACATCTTAATTGACTTGGTTTGTAATCTCAGTTGTCAAGGACAACAACATCTGAGTCAGGATTTATTAATTTTTCACCAGAGTGGCACGTATTGATACAATCATCTCCTATATCTAACGGCACGCTTTGATACATCTCCTATATCTAACGGCACCCTTTGATACATCTCATATATTTGGCGGCACCATTTGATACATCTCCTATATTTAGCGGCACCCTTTGATACATCTTCTATATCAAACGGCACCGTTTAGGAACCTAGCGAGAAGCGAGTACCCAACGATTGCTAAATTTATTTTCTTGTATTCCATTTCCAAATTCAGGGAAAAAGGCCAAATTTGAGGATTAGACCTATAACTGAGCCTTGAATCGAGGTCCTAGGCAACTGTATTTTTTAAAGTTATTTGTCAGTGATGGATTATTACAGATATCATTTGTTTTGAAATTCACCATCATTGCGTTTAGGAAAACTAGTACGTTTTACCTCGTAAAAACTCCAGACTTTATCAAGTGATCAACTTAAATCATTACATAACCCTCTTAAGGCCACTGGTGTCTAGTAGTGATAGTAGCAATAGTAGCTTTAACACTAGTAGACAGTGACAACAGTGCTGCTAGCCAACTTGATTAAATAAGCTTTCTAGACATTCTACTATAGATGGTATATCCTTTCAATTTTTGATGAGTCATGAAGTTGAAAAAGTTTGAAGACCAGTTGAAGAGCTTTTGAAGAGACATTTGGTAAATTTAAAATTTGTTTTTCGGTAAAGAACTTTCTGTACTGTGTTACAGAGTCATTCTAGTTTTTTACATACTTGAAAAATTTCCTTTTATGTTAATGTTGTCCCAATTATACCTAGCACTTTACACGCTTCTTTTGTATCTTTTGGTATCATTAGACTTAATTCTTTTAAACGGTGCTGTTGCAAAATTATATTCGCTATAAAACCCACATTATAATCATTAATAATCCAATCGTTACAAATCATTTACGTATTTATTGTTCAAAACACGTTTAGGACAAGTAACAAAAACTTAACTTTACAAAACACAAAACAATAAGGTTAACTCGTGTGACTTATTTAGTAGCACTGCAACGAACGATCATCTCTCACCCACCTCGGTGGCGTAGTCAACTAACGCACTGGTTTCGTGTTGAGCTAGACTGCCGAGGACGGGAAGATCGAGGATCAAATCTAGATCGGGTGAACTGAGAAGGGGGGGTCCTAAATGGTTTTCCAATATCCCTCCACGCGAATGCGGGTTCATTTAATCTATATTCAACCTTCCCATGTACTAACACATCAGCGTAATTAGTAGTTAAACGTATAACCCGGACGGGTAGTAAGATGCGGTGCTCTCTAAACCTAGGGCAACAATCGGCTGTAACTAACACATAAGTGGACCAGTTTTAATATCGGCCCCCNCCGCTTCCCTCTTCCTCACCCCCCAAACATCCCACCACCCAGCGTGACGCCCTTGACGTCTAGTCATGTGATATCCAGCTGTGACTTGAGCAATCTGCTGAAGGAGAATATCGTGAATCCACTCCAAAGCTCGATTCACACGTTCGCCGAAAATAGAAAACAGAATCTGCATCAGAGGCGCAATAATTCACACGCCATATTTTGACCCCATGATGCATTGTAACTCTAACCTAAAACAGCTGATTATCGACATATTTTATTTTCTAGTGGATAAACATATATTTAAGATAATTCTCCCGATAGATATTTTAAAATTATAATTCTGTGTCGTGGCACAATCCAATACATCGATACAAACGCTTTACATCAATGGGCTATTTCAAATCTCCTCACAAAGGACAACGAATCTGTCTGCTTGCTTCTAGCTATACAGCGCATGCGCTGTCATATTCACATGCGCAATGATTTTAGATGGTTGGTTCTGAGATTTGATTGGTTCTCCCGTCGCCGAACATCTCGGGCAGAGCGGACAAAGTAGAGATGAGTTGAACTTTAGCGGAAAAGCTCACGCCGATTAGGCGAAATTCTTGTGATTGGCTTAAAGCTCTTCACGTGACTAGATGTTTCTGTTGTGCGCTAGTTTTTCGGTAAGCGTGTGAATCCACAGAAATGCTCTCGGCCAAGGTTCAACTCTGACCTCTCTAGCTATAGCCCGTCGTCACAAGGTGTATTGTACAAAGTAGTTGATGGTTCTGACCACTAGACCGTTGTGCAGATGCAGTGGACCGTCCATCTGGAAGCTGGTGAGGACCATGATCATGGGATGTACCAGGTAGGCGCAGTAAGTCAACCTGCTCAGAGGATACAGCGCTTTGAACGACAGTAGACGGTCAACCATACCTGAAAACAACATGAAATGATAAGATAAGGACATCTTAGCTAAGTCGGTAGCGTGTTCGATTCCCGGTATGGCTGAAAAAATATTATTATCGTTATTATTGTTATTATTATTAGCGAAATTGGAGTTTACCCTTTTACAGTGATGGATTAATAGCCGAGTAATGGATGTTGTGACTCTTCTAGATTTAAGTTAGCTTATAAGTCATGTGCTGGTATAATCAGTCGGTTCCTCTAATAAGAAATACATTTTAAAAATCTCAATAATACAAATTAAATTCGAGAGCATTAATTGGTGGAGGGAGGTGGTAGTAGTAAAATAGATGGCCTTGTTCAGTCAAGACCATCCATAGTAAACAATAACCCCTTAGCTCGATCAAGACCATCTATATTAAACAAGATGTCCTTTGTTCGGTCAAGACATCCATGATAAACAAGTTGTCCTTGGTTTGGTCAAGAACGTTTATAGTAAACAAGAGGGTCTTGGTTCAGGCAAGACCATATATAGACAACAAGACGGCCTTTGTTCGGTCAAGACCTTCTTTAGTAAACATGGTTGCAATGAATAGCATTTGTACGTTTCTCAATTAACTTGACACGAAAGTAATTAAATTACTTAAATGGATATTATTCTTAAGATATAATTTCAAACCGGTTTTAACGTCTGCATTGGTGGGCACGAAGACTCGATGTCAGGATCATCTAACATGATTTGTTGGGAACAGGGAGGTTGGGGTTTGAATCTCATACGAGTTTATTGAGTCCTATTTTTTTCCCCTACATAGTTTCTGTCTGGCTACCATGATATGCCATTCAGAAGTGAGTGTGGTGCTTCTAAGAGGTCTTGCTTGACCCCTGATTTCAGAAGTGAGTGTGATGCTTCCAAGAGTTCTTGCTCGACCCCTGATTTCAGAAGTGAGTGTGATGCTAGATCTTGCTTGACCCCTGATTTCAGAAGTGAGTGTGATGCTAGATCTTGCTCGACCCCTGATTTCACACGTGATTCTATTGAACTCACCCCCGTAGCCGGAACAACAAGCCACCACGATCCAACTGAGGGCCAGACCCCAAGCCGTGTGTCCCAGACCTACGTAGGCTGCCGATGTCGCGATGTCGAGCTGGAAGTGCAGCAGTCCATACACCAGACTCACCAGACACGACAGAGACGCCATCCAACCCAGCGCCACCACCATCTAGTGAGCAAACAGAGGAACTAGATGAGTTGCACCGACACTCCGGAGTGTAGGGGATGGCGAGTTAACGGCAGTATCTTTGCAGATTTTATGGCAAAACTTTTTTTTATTGTTAAAATAAATCAAATACAGTAGGATCGACCTTGGTTAATTTGAAACTGGCTACGTTGAAAAATTGTATGATTCAAACCCACCATGAAATGACCATTTACATCAATGGTAAAAAATAAGGTTTAGTTAGAATTTTATAAATAAATATTTGGATAATTCGAAGCCAATGCATTGTTAATTTTCCAAATTTGTTCTCCTTTTAAACCCAACTTAACGATCTTTATTAAACAACTCCAAATGTCGAGAATGCCGAATATAGCTGGAGTTAGCCTATTGAGACACATAGTAAATGAGAACGTGGGGAATTCTGCACCGGCGGCAAGCGGGTTGCCTAATATAGGGGGTGTGTTGGTTCGGCTTTCATCAATTATGATTTAAATCTGCAAAGTTCTTATGCTAATTTTTCCAAGGTTTTATATTTTGTGTTTGAAAATTTTCTTATGTTTTTATGTATTTGTTTATTTATTGTATATGTTTGTTTTATATAGCATATATAACGTGTGTTAATATGTAGAAAATATTTTGAGGTTATTGATTTATGGCTTACCAGCTTCTTAGATGATCATGAAAATGGTTGATTCGAATTTTGTATATTTTGAATTATTTTAGATATTTATTGGACTTCAAATTGAACAAATTTTACTGTATTTCTTCAGTACAAACACAAGAGTTTAATTATCTTCACGCGGTGATATCAACAGTTCATGATTAGCTTTCAAGGATGTTATGGAATTTGATGACAGGTTTGTTTCTTAATTTAAAAAGTTTCTCATCTAATGCTGCTATGTTTATGACAGGTATTCAACAACTGTTGATATCAACATGTAAAGAAAATTAAACTCTGTTACTAATGAAGATATGTTTGGTTTATTTTGCCCAAAAAAGTGTTTTTGATATTTAAAAAAACCAGCAAAAACTGCCTTTTTCTCGTGTCCCCTACACTCCAACTTTAAGAATCTGTATCACGGCTGATTAAAACGTTCGTCGAAGATTGGGGGCAGAATAATCTCGAGTAGTGCACACTCCAACAGACATGTATTTAGGACAGTTGATTAGTTTCAGCACAAACTAGAAACAGGCTGATTACCGACATGTTTTATTTTCAGCACAAACTAGAAACAGTATGATTACCCAACATGTTTTATTTTCAGCACAAACTAGAAACAGTATGATTACCGACATGTTTTATTTTCTAGGTGATTAAACAGATATTCAAGAATAACATCACGTGAGATGTTTTCTAATTATTGTGTTGTGTCGTGAAACAAATTAAAACAGAACAAGAACAAAACACGGACTTTCCATTTAACAAGTTATTACAAATATCTTCACAATAATTGTAGAGTGTAGATGTACTATACTGTTTGAATTTTGCTTTATAGGCGCATGCGCATTGATTGAGTCAGTTGATTTAGGCACATGCGCATTGATTGAGTCAGTTGAGCTAGGCGCACTGATTGATACGGTTGATTTAGGCGCATGCGCACTTATTGAGTTGGTGGATCTAGGCGCAATTATTGATACGGTTGATTTAGGCGCATACACACTGATCGAGTCAGATGATTTAGGTGCATGCACACTGATTGAGTCGGTTGATTTAGGCGCATACACACTGATTGAGTCAGTTGATTTAGGCGCATACACACTGATTGAGTCGGTTGATTTAGGCGCATGCACACTGATTGAGTCAGTTGATTTAGGCGCATGCACACTGATTGAGTCAGTTGATTTAGGCGCATGCACACTGATTGAGTCGGTTGATTTAGGCGCATGCACACGGAGTGAGTTAGCTGATTTAGGCGCATGCGCACTGATTGACTCGGTTGATTTAGGCGCATGAGCGTTGATTGAGGTGGTCGGTTGTTAAATTTGGTTGGGTATCAATGTTGTTGCGCATAGAAAGGAAAGGTGAAGTTATTTCAAATCGAGCCGAGCGGACGATGCCAATGAGGCTTAAATCTTGTGATGGTTTAAGATCCCATCACGTGACCACATTTCTGTTCGATTATTTTTATTTAAAAACAGAACGATTCAAATTTGTGACATTTTTGTAGAAATGGAAGTAAAGCATTTAGAACACCTATTGTGACGTGGTGATAAATTTGCGCCACATAAACCCAAACAAAATGTAATATTTTATCATTTTTTTGCTGTATCGAAAGACAAAATTTCCTTTATCTCTTTCTGATATGGTTTGTGGACCTAGGTTTATTAATATTTTTTTACTCAGTTTAATGAAGCTATATCATCCTAAAGTTCTGAACTTTTTTTTTCAAACAACCTGTATATGCGGAAAAAAAATTCAAAGAAAATTATGGAGATGAAATATGTAGGAAAAAGACCGAAGCTAGGCCAATAAAGAGATGGGTGGAGCAAATGACAAAAAGTGTGCGGGTTTGAGGAGAAGGATGGAAGAAATTAAAGGAGGAAGAATGGTGTAAGGAAAGAGGAAAATGGAGGCATTTTACTAAACTGACGCGGCCATAGGTTGGAAACAATTGATGATTTATGTACGTATGTACAGTAGCCCCATGGCTTCTTTGGTGCTGACTGACAGTTCACAGCTAACTTCTGACAGTCAACATTTAGATATATACCTAGATTTTGACTGTCAGAAGTGACAGCTGCTAAACACATGTTTTTTGCAGATCATATGGTTCGGCGTAGGGATACATAATTTGGTCCGGTAGCTTTTCAAAGCCGTCAGCTGTGAGCTGTGAGCTGTCAGTCAGCACCAAAGAAGCCACGGGGCTACTGTATATATGTGAACCTAAATCTCTGTTGTCTTGTATTAAAGTAAGTCAGGTGTTGGTAATCGAACCACTCACGTAAGGTATTTTGACTTTGCAGTTTGTCTTGAACAGATACCATCCCGTCGCCATCCCGATCAGGTATGGACCCACTCGTGTCCACGGCTTGTCGTATAACTCGTCAAATAGGGCGAAAGGCTCCTGGATCCTGAAACATCATTCAGAAACAACTTTGAACAGGTTCTTCCTTTTTTTTTTATCTCTGCGTTTTACTGCCCGTTTGAGTTATGAGCTCATGTACTAATTACACTTAATAGTTTTAGGCATTAGGAAGGTTATATCTAGAGAAAGTGTATCAGCATTTGCGTGGGGAGAGAGAGAGAGAAAGTGGAAAACAATTTTAGAAAACCCCACCCTTAGTGAACCTAACTAGGATTTGAACCTCAATTTCCCCGTTATCGGCAGTCTAGTCTACTGCGAGAGTAGCGCATCAGACCATGTGTCCACTGAAGTGGTTAGCCTTATGTTAAATATTGAATAACACTCCCTTTATAAACATGTATTTTAGAGGGTACCAACCGAAGGATTGTCTAAATATTGTCCTTATGTAATAGGAGGAACAAATAATATGACGATTGTTTTTGCTCCTATTATAGTATCTCGTACTCTTTGATGAAGGTCAGACCATCTTGAAACACAGACAAGACTTCACGAGATTGTTAAGGAACACACTCTGTTGACCCACGATACACATGTGTCACACTGGTTGCCTGTGTGGCCAGGGGACACATGTTAGGACTTTGGTAAAAATAGCAGTTGTGTGTCGATGCCCCGCCCCCCCCTTCCCAACCGTACAGTACAAACAAATGGTTGTTTTAAATAGGGGGCTATGCAAAGGTCACTTATGAAAGGCGAGGTCAAAGTGAAGCTTTAAACATTCGAAGAAAAATCGAGGCTGTAAATAATGTTTCCTTTTTTGTCACATAACAACACTTTTTTAACTGCTAAAATAACCGGCCCCATGGTTTAGTGGCCAGTGCACCTGGCTATGAGCCTAGGGGTCCCGAGTTCAATTCCCAGCTGGTAATTTGGGTATATTTCCCGAAAGTGTAATTACCCCCAACGGTCACCAGTGTTTGGTTAATTAGGCTTAAGTTATGTTCAAGAGTTTCCACTGGTTCCACGCCCTCATACTCACTGTCACCCTCTACTCACTGTCACCATTATATTATCTCATCTGGACATGGAAAGAGCCTTCACGGAAAGGATGTACGATTAGTACATTCGGGCAGCCCCTGGACACCGGTACATTAGTACTGGCTAATATTTCGACTATTGGGCTTCGGTTGATGTAGCTCAGACGCTATATATATACTTATATTAATTACTAAATTATCCATTAAGTGCATCTGGATGAAGAGAAAAGCTTAGAGAGAAACCCAAAGTACGCTGTATCATGTTATGCTACTATATTTAAATTTATCTCTAGTCGATACTAAAATTCTGTTTAGTGGCTTTACTAAAAAATCATGATAATTTTAACTTTTGTCATATTTAGCAAGAGAATTTCAAATCAGTTCATAACGTAACGAAGCTTTCTTCTTGCTTCGAAATGTTTCGAAGACGCAAAGATTATTGTTGGTGTTGAAGTAGAAGCGAAGAAGATTTTTCCCTTTGACTTAGAATTTCATCGTTTGAAGCTTCGTACAACCCTAGTTAAAAAAAAATATATATATATATAGTTATTGGAAATCATTTTGGGAAAATTTAATAAAAAGTAATAAAATGTGTACGACTTCCGGTATTTATAATTATATAGAGCCCTTATATATAGTAGTTTTGTGACACGTGACACGTTGATGCGTGTTCTCTAATTACACAGAAGACAATGATTGCTTTTATTCTCTGTCCCGCGTCATTTATGTCGTTGCGATCTGAAAAGTGTGTCATCGTAACCTAACCGCGTCAAAAATGACGCGCGACGATCGATCCAAGATACATTATATTCAATGGGGCATTTTATACAGGCGTCATCTTCAGTGTTGCCGTGTTGGTGAGACTGGAGGGTTACCAACCTCTCTACACCACTTATCTTGGAGCCTCAGCACATCTCAGTACCAGTATCAGTGTACTTCTGTAGCAGGTAATAGGTGACCCGGTGGTCTAGGGGTAAGGTGTCGGACTTCTGTGCTGGGGGTCACGGAGTTCAATCCTCGGTCCCGGCACAGATTTATCTGATCGCCAAACCCTTCCTTCACCTCTTGACAAGACGTGTATTAATCACAACTTGTGAATGTGTGGGAATGTCAGGCCTCCACCGTGGTTCGGATCCCACGTTAAACTGTAGGTCCTCCATTTCATCTCACAATCACCCTACCATTGCACATTAGCGTAAGAGCGTATTACCCGAACGGGTAGTAAGACGCGGTGATGATAGTAATAATAATGTAGCAGGTAGTGAGTGCGTTTGTTATTTATGGTTGGGTATTTGTCTACCGCTTTATTTGTTCCTGAAATGGAAACAATATGATGAAGATAACGTACGGATCCATCATCACGAGCTCTAGAAAATAAGAAACTGGCAAACTTGACCTCTAATTTTTCATTTCCTCTCACCCTTTTCATGATACACGAAATATGTTGCTCGTATGAAAAAAAAAGCAAACGCCCCCGGACGCGCGTCAAGAAATGCCTGTACAGAAAGGGTCCTAAAGAATGTGAAATTATCAACATTGTTTCCATTTTGATTATTTTAAAAAACGTCACTAATATTTGTTTCACGCTATTTTATCAATAAGTAATATTGTATATAATCATAATATCAGTTTCGAAAATACATTCTCGATAAATATTTATTTCAATTCAAACTATATATTTTATTCAACAGCAAAGATGATACCCTGTCTGAGAGAATAAATGTCCACTATTTCTATTTACCTGGCCTGGTAGCTATAGAGGAAGGAGATGTAGGCTGTCACACACCACGAACTTACGAGGATGACTGACCACATGGCTGCGACCAGCCAGGAGAATCTGGAATATGAATAAACTTATTAATACACAATTAGTAAATTCCTTAAGCTGTGCTGACCTAACGTCACAGCTTTGTGTCGTCATTCCCACATTCTGGCTTCCCCGAACCACCGCTATAGCGCACAGTTCGCACTCGGAATGTCCTCATCTGCCAGAGTAGTTGATTCTGGTGATGGTTATGTCTTCATCTGCCAGAGTAGTTGATTCTGGTGAGGTAATGTCTTCATCTGCCAGAGTAGTTGATTCTGGTGAGGGAATGTCCTCATCTGCCAGAGTAGTTGATTTTGGTGAGGGAATGTCCTCATCTGCCAGAGTAGTTGATTCTGGTGAGGGAATGTCTTCATCTGCCAGAGTAGTTGATTCTGAATGAGGGACGTCTTGGACGTCGTGTCTCTTGAACGGGACAAGGAGTTGATCGGGACTTTGGTGGGTATTTGTTTCTCACTAAACCCTATCTCTATCTTGAATTAGTTCTATACAGTCAACCTCATTACACCCTATCCCTATCCTGAGATAATTCTATCCAGTCCACCTCACTACACCCTATCCTTATATTGAGCTAGTTCTATCCATTCCACCTCATTACACCTATTCTCTATCTTAAGCTAGTTATATCCAGTCCACCTCATTACACCCTATCTCTTTCAGGCCCATTCTCACGTTATCCTCCCATCTGCGTTTAGGTCTTCCCAATGGTCTCTTCCCATTGGGTTTGCCAGTCAATCCCCTGAACACGGCTCTAGAATCTCCCATTCACGCTGCACGTCCCGCCCACCGTAATCTGTAAGATTTGACTATCCTAATAATGTCTGGCGAGGAGTACAGGGTATGTAGCTCATCAATTCACCTCCTTCACGCGCCCCTATCTTTGGACCAAATATTTGCCTATGCTCTTTGCTTTAGAACGCCCTAAATTTATTCTGGTCGTGTATGGATAGGGAGGGCAGCGATAAAGAAAGGGCATCACTCACACTAACATGAGAAAGCGTATGTAAATCTTTAACACATATGTAAATAAGGTGTTTTGTCTATTTACCTTACTGACAGCATTAGAAGGAAGATTCCCAGCACGTAGAACTGCGTGTCATTGGCCATGTACCAGCTCCACAGCATGCACTGGAAACATACTTGGCATCAACAACTTCACACTTGTCTAGTATTCAACTATATTCGTTAATCAACGTTTTGAATATTTGTTTACTTGAATTTTATGTCTGTTTTGGATTTCGCGTCAAGTCTGTTACCTATTCGTTTTATCTCTGTTTATAAAAGGAGATACTAGTGTGATTTGTGTTTGTTTAGTTTGTAGGTGGTTTTTTCATGTATAGTATGGGTATCTGGGTTTTTTTGGGGGTAGAGATTGGAAAATATGGTTCAGAATGGTAATCTTATCAGAAAATACTGAAATCTCTAGAACTCAATTCGTACTCCTTCTTGGATCAGTCATCTTACATTTTTCAAGTTTTGTATTTTTCTCATAAATACGGCATGCATCATATCGTCCATAGCAAATATATTAAAAGGGTAACTTTAAATGGGGATTAATTATGGCTGAGTCGTTGAAAATAGTAACATACCCCTCAAGGCAAGTTGTTTAATCTTCTTTTGCTAAAAGTTTGTGGAAACGCTAATGCATGCTGATACAATATTTTTTAGAGCCCCAGTGCTTGTGAGCGTTGTGAATCAGACCTAATTTTTTTTTTGCCAATTTTCTGTTTAGATTATTGAATAAAATAATCGCACAAACTCCACCTCAAAATTAGGGGTAGAGTATTAATATTTTGATCGAGTTATAAAGGGAGGTAAGATCTTCCTTATACTGGCTGTCCCATTTATGAAAGCACTGCCAACCAAGTGGTACAATGTACTTACCATCTCACTCCTGGGGAACAGGTTGTTGAGGTAGAGGGCGTTCCTCCACCAGTAGTTCTCACAGTTGATGTGATCAAGGACGTTGGGCTCGAAAACAGAGGTGTTGTGGGTCCACCTCATGGATATTTCCACCAACCCCAGCACGAACAAGTAGGCTGGAGTCAGTCTGAAAGGAATAACACATTATAGACTTCAAGGCAAGGTTAATAAGGAAATAATATATTGGAGACTGATGCAAGGCTGGACAGAAACAATGCATTGGAGACTTTGATGCAAGGTTAGGACAGAAACAATACATTGGAGACTTTGATGCAGGGCTAGGACAGAAACAATACATTGGAGACTTTGATGCAAGGTTAAGAAGGAAACAATATATTGGAGACTTTGATGCAAGGCTGGACAGGAACAATGCATTGGAGACTTTGATGCAAGATTAAAACAGGAAAAATAATATTTGGAGACTTCAATACAAGGTAACACAAAAACAATGATTGGAGACTTTGATGCAAGGTTAAGACAGAAACAATACATTGAAGACTTTGATGCAAGGTTAAGACAGAAACAATGCATTGGAAACTTTGATGCAAGGTTAGGACAGAAACAATACATTAGAGACTTTGATGCAAGGCTACGACAGGAACAATACATTGGAGACTTTGATGCAAGACTGAGACAGAAATATGTTTTAATTTGCAGTCTAGCGCTAGAATTAAAACATTGTTATGCCGTGGAGTGTTTCCAGTGTAAGCAAATTTAGATTATACTGCATGTGATATATTCTTATCACTCAGTAAGAAGTTCACTGTCCAGGTATCAAGGAAAACACCTTTCTCATGTGTGGTACGTAGTGAAGAGCCTTCATGTCATTGGTCAAACGGGGATCGAGAGGGAGATAACGTATCGTAGGTAAAGTTTTAACAATCTCTGGCAACATTCCACGCCATTGAATTCAACGAATAAACACTATCTAGTCCAGGGGAGAAGGATTACGAGAGTAGCTATTGTAAGTACCAACAGGCGTAATCAATTATTTACAAAATATTTAGCATAAGTAAATAGAATGAGGAAAGAAAGTATTGGCTTTATTGACAATAAAGCACCTACTTTATTAAATTTAAAGCAATTATAAATATGGTAAACATTAAGTTGCTACGTCTAAATAATTTTTAAAGGTGTTCCAAAAAAAATAAAGAAACCCAATTAATTATTAGATTCAAAACTTGAAATCCAGCTTCTCAGATCAGAGACAGCCTTGATAACCACTCTGTGCTTCCTTGACCATGCAGCAATCGAGAGATGCTGTCCTAGGTAAGTTCATATATAACATTGTTTGCTTATGTAACCCCATTCTTAGAATGTTCACATGAAACGTTCCAGATTAAACATTTTATTGATGTAATCATTGTATTTTGTTGAGGCTTACCTAATGAACCTGTAGATCAACAACGTGAAGAACTTGATGAAGGAAGATTTTAACCCAGGACCTTTGTTGCCAAGAGAGATTTCTCCTCTAGATATCGAGCGTAAGTACAGGATCGTCACCAGGAGACCACTGGAAGGACACAAGAACAAGATATCAATCTATGGCCTTTCATAATTTCCATATCAAGTGTTTGACCGTTCTTCCAATATTGGTCTTTTCTTTTAACTCCACGGCTTACTACCCTTTCAGTTTATTCGTTTATGTACTAATTAAACTAATGAGTTAGGGATTAGAAAGTTTATATTTAGAGGAAGTATACTCGTATTTGCGTGGAAGGAAAGTGGAACCCTTTTGGGGGGAAAACCACCCTTAGTACACCCGACCGAGATTCGAACCTTGATTTCCCCGTCATTGGTAGGTTGGTCTACTGCGAGAGTAGTACCTTAGACCATGCGGCCATCGAATCAGTTAACATTACTCTTAATGACCTTAATATTTCCATAATGTAGTTCGATCTTGACTACTTACTTCGTGTACTTGGACACGTGGTGTCTTCGTTTTTACTTTCTTGCAACCTTTGGAGAGAAAAAGTATTGTGATCGACAAACAAATCGAATTCGAGATTTTGATCAATGTCAACCTTCTGAACCCAAAAAAGTATTTTTTTTAATACCATATATCAATCAATCTGTCTATTACTGAGATTAGAGACAAAACTATTTTACCAATCAGTCCAAAACCTTGTATCTAAAGGTACGATCCCTTCGAGACGGCTGACATATGTGGCCGCCGCAGAGGAGTACTACACATGTTTAGCAATGGAATCATTTCCTTACAGGCGGCGGCCACTTGCGTCTGCTGTCAATAACTATGGCCACAGCGGCCCTACTCCTCTCGAATCAGCCTATCTGCAGCCGCCCGCGTGTCTGTAAAGCTTTCCTCTAGTTTTTAAAGGTTTTTATTCAACATGGGTGATTCAAAAGTGTTGTTTACTATGTTGGAAGATGAAAAGTTGGTGGAAACAGTTGAACTAACATCCATCACTATATGATTTAGAAAGCCCTTTTTAAAAGGATCAAGTCGTTAAGGATAATGTGTTGAAAGCCGTAGCAGATCAATTAGGAAGATCAGGTAAAGAAAGACAAAGAAAATTTATTTATAATAGTCTACAGTTTTATCATGTAAAAAGTGTTAAAGTGTTAATACAATAATTATGTGAACATTAATGAACATTATTAAGCTAGTTAAATATTAAAATTATTATATATAATGGTTTCCAATTAATTATATTAGATATTTTTAGTAATTATCTGTAAGAATTTACTGAGAAGAGTCTGTTCTTCTGACATAGCTAGTTTTCCAAATGGTTTTATTTCGAGGACTGTTGAAGTATTCCGTAATTGAATCTCTTACATAAAATTCATCGAGGTTGGCGAAGCTACCAGCTCTGATAAAATGAAATTTCGAGATGGCGGTGTTACGCATATATCACATTCGTAGTATGGCTTATTTGAGGTTTCTAAATATGCATCTCTAAGAGAGTTGTGTAGACAGCATGCGACAGTTATCAAATTATCGTCCGTATTCGGTTTCAAAGCAATCAGGGCGTAAAACAATCCAAAATATATGGTTTAGCAAAGTAAATGAATTTTCTGAAAGTCTTCGTGCCTTGGATAGTTAAAAATTGTTTTTTGTTCGTCAGCATTTGCGACAGGTCGGGGGAAAGGTTTCATCACATGCTTTTGTAAACTGAAGGTTCGTCAGCAGTGAAAACGTATGGCGTGACTTTGTGAGAGTTGGGCAGCTTACAAGGATGAAGAAACATATCTCCACTTCTGACTTCTCTTCAAATGTTAGGCTTTTCACAAATTCCACTGTCCCCTTTCTTCTCATACGAACAAACATCAATGAACAGAAATACGTAATTGGCATCGATGACATCAAGAAGAACAACGGAGAACAATATTAAAAATATTTTAACTCATAATTTTCTTATGCTCATAAAATAACGTCTCTCCTTTAAAAAATTAAAATTGAACATGTAGTAAATTTGGTAAGATACATTAATAAATTTAGGTTTGGTGAGAAATAAACTTGTTATCTCAGCTTACCTCATTGTTATAGCTAATTTCTCATTAGCCGTGATTGGATACTAAGCTCTAGTGTAAGAATTACTTTTTATATATTTTTTTCCTCAAATCAAGGATGAAGTTAAACTGAGAAATGCTCACTATGAAAAATTCTCCAAGCTTTTTTTTTTTCGTCTTGCAATAAGTTTCAATCAGTTAGTTTTGTGAAATATCCTCTTTCCGTCTTCATTTGAAAATAGGATTCACATCAGCATTTCCCTCGTCTAAACACAAATGTAATATTTCTTCATCCTCAGTGTTTTCTAGCAGAAAAATGAAGTAACAAATCATCGTTTTCGCTCATTGTGACGAAAGAATATTACATTTGCAGACCAATGATTGCACGCAACTGACGCATGGAAGAAAACAGCAATGGCATCTCAGATTGCGTGCAGCGGCCGTCAGCCGTCTCCAAGGAAACGTACCTTAAGGTTTTTATAAGAGTCAGCAGAAAGTGTTTTTCTTTTTAAAATCATCCGTCCAACCCTAAAATTAATGTTAGTTTAAGCTTACTTATGGGCGAGAAGAGGAAAAATTTATTTTCCTCAAAACTGGCTCAAACAATTTTGATTTAAATTCGTATCTAGATATGATTTTAACATTATTAATAAAGTGACGAATCGTGCAACTAATTTTACCATGAAAATGTCTTTGGAGGTTTCAAATTTGGATCATATCTTAGCAACACTTTGAGATACTAAATAAATTACCGTTGCAAAGTTGTAGAACTTTTTTAAAAATGAACAACATTTATTTTAAAGAATATTTTATAACATAAATATCTTACGAGTGATAGGAAAATATAATTTTCTTCTAATTAGAGCTTTGGTAAAAGGGGAGTAGAAAATGCAACGAACAAATAATACGTTTCTGTAACAGTGTATATTATGTCTTGTATGTTCATTGGTGAAATGCAATGTTACTTTTTTTCTCCCATTCTGTTTTTCTAACAATGTATATTATTTCGTTTCACTTATCTTAGAAGCTATAAGTATAATTTAGACAAAGGAGAGAGAAAATATGTGCAGTGTATTGTACCGTCTATTTTTGGATGTGAGCTACGTCTTACTACCCGTCCAGGCTATTCGAATATTTACACTAATGAGCTATAGATCAAGAAAATAGAATTTAGAGTAAATGTGCCAGATTTTGGCGTGGAGGAAGAGTGAAATACTATTTGATTTTTAAGAAAACCTTAGGAAACCCAACCGGGATTCGATTCTCGATCTCTCCACCATCAGCAATCTATTATTGGAGGGACATCGTAGACCATTCGACCACTAAATGGGTGATCTAGTCTTCCTAATCATGGTAGAGTTAAGGGAATTTTTTTTTTCCGAGATGGTTGCTTTATCTACTGTCATATTCTAGGTCTTGTATAATACAGGGATTCAGTATTCTCACGAATTTTACATTACAGTTTAATGATTTTAATCAATTTTTTATTTATTTAACGGACGTATAACACGAAACATGTATTGTAATTACTTGTAGTTACAGGAAAACACATTGCGTTGACTACAAAATGTAAATATTAAACAATTATTATAAGATATCGCTGTTTCTTATGATTCTCTTTTAACTTTGAGCTCGTTAGCCAATAAAATATATTTCAATTGACTCAATTTTTTTCCTCCCATCTTCCGAATATTGTGTTTGGATTATCCGATATTTCGGACTACCCGGGTCCGGAGTGACGGGGTTTTACAACTATTCATGAACTACTAGCGAGTGCTTGAGGGTAAGCCATCTGGGTGTGTCCCAAAGAGAGAAGGACAAAGAAAACATTCGTCGCACAATCCTTCCTTCACACGTGTTCTCACCTGATGAAGAAGAAAGTGTCGACGGAGAAGGTAGCGTTACTGATCGTCTGATACATGAAGTTCCGTTCCGTCACCGTCCGTAGGGTCTTGTTCTCTGGAACACACCACGTAACAATGTCTCAACAAAGTTCTAGTCTCCTGGATTCGTTCGTTATTAATAGAAACAAGTAGATAGTCCATACAAACATATAGACCGGAAATACGTACTTGAGGACTAGTTGACATTGCCCGGCATTGTCCGTTTAGTGACTGTACGTGGAATGCAGCGGAGTGAGATGAGATTTCTGAGAAGCAGGATCGGAGTGACAACATTTGACAGGAGGAGAAATGAGAGAATAAGAAGAATAGTAAAGGAAGAGTCAGACCAGGACAGGATAGAGAAGGCACTATTAAGGTGTGAGAAGGATGGAGAGAGATAGGATGTCCAGGAGGATGTTGGATATTGAGGCCGAGAGGAAGATCAAGGGACATATGGCTGAAGGGAGTAATGAGGAGTGTGGAAGAGAGAGAGAGGAGAGGACTGGGCTAAGGTGGAGGGAGAGAGGTGGATAGAGGAAAGGAGGTGGTGGAGAGGCTTATGTTCCAAACAGACCTAGCCTGGAGGCTGTTCATGATGATGATAATGATGATGATTGTATGTGGAAAGAAAACTTTAAAACTAGTGCCTTTAAGACCTGCGTTGCCTCGGGCCTTTTTTTTTAGCTTCTTACATGGTTTTCAAGATAGCTTACCTGCATCATTCCATCATGGTGTAGCTTATAAGATAGGAGCATAGTGTAGTCAGTCAAGGTAAGACTGACACTATTCAGGGGAAACGGATTGTATGATCACGTTGTGACATTTATTTAAATAGGCCTACCTTAAACACTCGTGGGAGAGTATGACGCAGGCAAAACATAGCAACCTGAGACCATGGACCAAGGTTATCTACCAGTATCTAGACCTGGTGATGTGTACCTGCTATAGCGAACGCCTGCAGGTATGTATGGACCATGATGACCCACGCGAGACTCATGAACCTGAGACCATGGACCGAGG
>CABFWB010002857.1:30822-43137 GCA_902151455.1 Timema bartmani
TTTAACGTGGAATCCGAACCACGGTGGAGGCCTGGCATTCCTCACATTCACAAGTTGTGATTAATACACATCTTGTCAGAGGTGAAGGAAGGGTTTGGAAATCAGATAAATCTGTGCCGGGACCGAGGATTGAACTGCAGATCCTTAGCACAGAAGTCTGACACCTTACCCCTAGACCGCCAGGTCACCTAGAGCGTATAGAAAGTCCGTGTTTACTATCCCGAATGTGTATTTAAGGTGGGAGTGTAGGGGAAGCGAGAAAAGGCCAGTGTTCTGGAAGTTTTTATAGCAAAACAATTTTGCTGAAAATAAATCAAATATTTCTTCAGTAGAAACATAAGAGTTTAACTTTCTTCACAGGATTATATCAATAGTAATTCTTGAATATCTGTCAAGGGTGTCCTAGAATTTAATGACAACTTTTTATCTTCATTTGAAAAGTCTGTCATTTGATGCCGCTATGCTCTTGACAGATATTCAACAATATCGTTGATATCACCATGTGAAGAAAAATTAAACTCTTATGTTTCTACTGGAGCTATATTTGATTTATTTTGACCAAAACATGTTTTGATTTAAAATCAGTAAAAACACTGTTCTTTTCTTGCGTCCCCTAAATCCCCAACTTGATCGCTCATCTTATGTAGCCGACGATTTTCACGCGTCCATCACAGACTCTGCCTTAAAAATACGAGTGAAGAGCTACCTTGAGCACGAGACGACTCTTTGTTCGTTTTTTAACTGTTGTGTCGTCGCAGAATGTGTTAAGTATCGAACCTAGATTTGAACCGAGATCTCTCAAGAGATGGTTGAGTAATCAGTGTCCGACGCCTCTACCACAGACCACGCCCGATGTAACTGTTGTGTCGTCGCAGAATGTGTAAAGTATCGAACCTAGATTTGAACCGAGATCTCTCAAGAGATGGTTGAGTAATCAGCGTCCGACGCCTCTACCACAGACCACGCCCGATGTAACTGGTTCCGAGGTTTGTTGTTGGATGTAATAAGTACGTAGTCACCCACAGGTCGACCGCTTTATGAAATATTACAAGCTCAGAAAGTAAATAATGAGACTGCATAGCGGCCGTTATTGAACAGGTCGGTAAACTGGGGGGCGTAACGCCCTCGGCACAAAGATAGCTCGGGGGAACAAGTATAGCATACATGCTGAGAGGAGAGTGGACACATGCTGAGAGGAGAGTGGATACATGCTGAGAGGAGAATGGATACATGCTGAGAGGAGAGTGGATACATGCTGAGAGGAGAGTGGACACATGCTGAGAGGAGAGTGGATACACACTGAGATGAGAGTGGATACATGCTGAGAGGAGAGTGGATACATGCTGAGAGGAGAGTGGATACATGCTGAGAGGAGATACATGCTGAGAGGAGAGTGGATACATGCTGAGAGGAGAGGGAATTTTTTTTATTTCAAAGGATGCAAATGGTAATATTTAAGCTGATTTGTACCAAAATCGGATCCTCGGCCAACCCTTTGTCGACTGTGTACGCCACTGGTTAACAAACAGGTCTGTGTTTACATATTCTTCTTCACACCCAGGACTTGCAGTTGGTGGGGCTGGGGGCTTATGATAATATCTCAACTGCCCCTTCCCCTCTTCATGATACAATAGCGCTTACATAATTGCTCTAGAATAATAATTTCAATTACTGTACCCACGTCAAAACTCTATGTACAAAGAGTAAATACTTTAACTATTTCTAGAAAATAGTACGGTATCAACGGTTTAGTTTTCATTTGATTGCAAATTTACAGTAAAATTAAAAATCAACATAAAGAAATATTCCATTGAAAAGTCCTAATTACTGCACAAATTTTATCTCTTTTATATTAAATATAGCTAAACAAAATATAATTGATTAATTGACAGAACATAATAAATAACTAATCATATTTTTGTAATATCCTTATTTTACTGGGGGTGAGCCTCCAGCTGAGGGGGGTGGCTTCAGCCCCCAAGGGTGCGCCCCTGCTGAGAGTATATTTGCATCTGTGGTGAACGTTGTCTAGCTGTCACGCCCGTTTATTCTGGTCTATCGGTTGATGGGGAAGTCGGGTTTGGAATGCCGGTACAGTGTAAAAAGCGGAGGGGAGTGCATTTTACTCGATTATTTCCCACTTTCCCTTAACGTAAATGTGAAAGCCCACTTTCTGTTACCAACATTGATTGAAATTCACTAAAATTTAGTATTCTAGATTTATTTATTATTTGATTTATTAATTATAATTATATTAATAAATATAAAGTTCTCAAAAGCTTTCAATAACATTTCTTTACATATTACTTTAGCCTATAGTGTCTCTTTACAGTATTAATTAAACGGACTAAAATTGTAAATACCATTGTTGTAATAATTTGTTTCCGTCACTGTGGCAACATAAGTTTCCATTTTTCAAGAAGCGGGCTTCCTTTGAAATTCATACTGTGGTCTAACCGGGCGGCCTCGGAGGTCACTCTATGGACTAACACAACAATTCACCCTTCTCTTCCCGTTCCATATAGTCTCTGTTTCGTAACAACACCGGTTGAATGAACTGACCGGGGAACTGCCTTGTGACTCAACTGCCAAGTGGTCGTGGAGTGCGATGTTATATCGAGTGCACTCTCTTGGGGATGTTGTGTTGGAATAAAAGTATCGATACTTTACTAGTTCATCGTATTAGAAGAAAAGTATCGATACTTCAATCATTTCTAGTATTAGAAGAAAAGTATCAATAGTTCAATCATTTCTAGTATTAGAATAAAAGTATCAATACTTCAATCATTTCTAGTATTAGAAGAAAAGTATCAATAGTTCAATCATTTCTAGTAATAGAAGAAAAGTATCGATACTTCAATCATTTCTAGTATTAGAAGAAAAGTATCGTTACTTTACTCACTTCTATTATATCGGAAGTAAAATCAAAAGCATGTTGTTTATTTTTTAAAAGGTTCCTTCCTACCTTGTACTTGCTGCGAAATGCTGAGTAATCCCACAGTTGCGTGTTCATCTCTTAGATACTGGTTTGTAACAGGACTGAGCTAGAAATATAAGTAGGCTGTTTGCTTCTTGTGATGTTTATTTCAAAAGATGAGATCTCGCAACTCTCCTCAAATGCCAAACAAACATTCCTTCCTTCAATATTAGAGCTTCATTTTTTTTTGTGTGTGAAAGGTCACTTGAATGAAAATCACAGCAGGCATCCAAACGAATTTTAAAATTCTTATGTTTATGCTGCTAGGTATCAGAGGAATACATTCCAAAACCTAGGCTCAGGTGTGTCTGCTAAATGTCGGGGTGTACTCTTGGTGTGTATGTTAAAGGTCGGGCGGGTTTGTCTGTTAAGGCTGAGTGTGTCTGTTGAAAGTCGGATGTGTCTTCTAAGGGCCATGTGGAAGTACGAGGCTGATGGCCTACACGCGTTGCAGAAGACTTTCATTGGTGGGGTTGTCGGGGTTCAATTCTCAACCAGTTGCACTGAGGGGTAGCTTACCACGTGTGAATTATTATATTTCCCCTTGGCTTAAGCCGTTAATAACCTTGGAGCTAGCGGTAATGGTTGGTTTTATTTCTTAAACAACATTGTTGGTAGTATTTACTAAAACAACACTTTTATCTTGCATAAAAACAACAAACATCAGTGTTACTCAGATAAACAGAACAATAGAACGCGTGTTTGATAATTAATCAAAGAGAATGTTTATTTACAATACACAACACTAATAATAATAACAGTGATATGCGTTGATGTTTACATATCGTCACTAGGACACGTGATGTTGACTCACCCGAGTATGTAGACCTTGAGGTCTTGCAGAAGGGAGTAGTCACCGGGTACGGGACGGACCCTCACCACCTTCAGAGACCGTGTCAGGTTACCCCTGGCGGAGGAGGAGTGCAGCAGAGAGGTGATGTCTTGCGGCGAACAGGAGGTGGGCAGACATAGCCCCAAGAACACCGTGCGGGGCTGAAGATACAAGGTCAAACACGGGGGCTGAATACTGGTTCACGGTCATCGTCGTTGGAGAAGAGAATTGATTGACCTCCGGGTAATGTTTGCAATGGCCAGGACTTTGGAGTTGTCAAGCCTTTGACTCCAACTTTTCATAAATGGTTAAAGTATTCCTATGTTAATAACAAATTTACTGCAGTAAAATGCTCCAGTACATACCACTTAATTGGAAGCTTATTTGATATTGTGGATTTATATTTAAATAAATTTGTCAATCAAAGTATTCCTATGTTAATAACAAATTTACTGCAGTAAAATGCTCCAGTACATACCACTTCATTGGAAGCTTCTTTGATATTGTGGATTTATATTTAAATAAATTTGTCAATCCAATTTACAAATATTGATCGTAAAGAATAAAAAAGTATACAATTGAAATTACCATCGTATTCATTTGTTTCTTTACTACCTTTTTTTTAGAACCGCGTCTTAATACCTGTTCGGGTTTTACGCTTATGTACTCATTACGATAATGTGTTAGGGATGCAGAAGGTTGAATGAGAGGATTTGCACCCGCATTTGCGTGGAATGTGAGTGGAAAACAATTTATGAACAACTTCCCTCAGTACACCTGACCGGGAACGAACCCCGATTTCCCTGTCATCGGCAGTAGCGCGTTGGACCTTGCAGCCACTGAAGCAGGTGTTTCTTACTACTACTGCTACTACTACTACTACTACTACTATCACTACCATTAATTATTATTATTATTAACCGTTTAATCAGTTGAAATTAATCTACAGAAATAATAATTGAAAATTTTCCTTTTTGGAAAAATTTTCCGGAAAAAAATAGGGAAAATTTTCCGTCTCGCATCTCTAACGCCTATGCACTAATTACGCTAAAATACTAGGAACGAGGAAGGTTTAATTTAGTGGAAGTATACCGGAATTTGCGTGGAGGGAGAGTGGTAAACCCTCTAAGGAAGAAAACACCTTCAGAACATCCAGCCGGGATTTGAACCCCTGTCTCTCCATAATCGGCAGTCAAGTCTATTGCGAAATGGATGCCTTAGACCACGCGTCCACCGAAGCGGGTAGTAGTTTTGTTATGTTTTTCTAGACCTAATTTATAACGAACATAATAATATAATAATAACAATATTATTACAAATATTGTGACCCACTTCGGTGGTCGAATAGTCTAAGGTGCTACTATCGTGCTAGACTAGATTGCCGATGACTGGGATATCGAGGTTTGAAACTCGATCGGGTGTACTGAGGGTGGTTTTTCCAAAAATTGTTTTACACACACACTCTCTCTCTCTCTCTCTCTCTCCATAAAAATGCGGGTACAATTACTCTAAATAAAACCTTCCTAATCCCTAAAACCACTATCGTATGTAGTACATAACCGTATAAACCGAACGGGTAGTAAGACGTAATAAAAAATAGTATAAAAATATTCTACCTCGAAAATTATTGAGACACTATCTTTCTCTGGCGTTAAAATCTCTACTTGACAAAAATCCCCTTTTTTGATAGTTACCCCTGGTGTGAGGTGCCGGGAGAGAACCACGTTCATCCTGGCCACGTGGAAGGTTATCTCGAAAGGATTTCTCTGGCGTTAAAATCTCTACTTGACAAAAATCCCCTTTTTTGATAGTTACCCCTGGTGTGAGGTGCCGGGATAGAACCACGTTCATCCTGGCCACGTGGAAGGTTATCTCGAAAGGGGGGTTGGAGGGGGTGGAGCCCCCCTTGAGCTCGTGGCACAAGCTGTGAGAACCCAGCCAGAAGTCGTTGCCGAAGAAGAACTGTGAAGAGTAGCGTCCACTGGCATCCGCCACTGAAATATTCGAAACAATAGTTAAAAGAGGGGTGGAGGTACTTATTACAAACTAGCTTTATTTTCAGATTAAATTTAGTTCAAATTAAATATAGTTTTCAATAAATTACATTGGATGTAATATAAAAAGAATTTTTAAATATTTTGTTGTTGTTGGTTATGATGTTTAAAAATATTTATTTATTCACAATCAAATGTTCATAGTGATGGATTTTTAGAAAATACAAATATATATTTTTACGCCCAAAATTAATAACATCTTAATATATTATTGTTGTTAATTTATAATTATTTATATTATCTATCAAAAGTGACAGCTGCAAATCACTTTACTTGACGCATGAACACGTAAAAGTTGATTTAGTAAATATTCTAGCTGTCAGATAATGTTCTTTCTTTGCCAATTAGACTGTCTATATAATTTAAGTATATCGTTGAATGGATGGATGATCCTATAACAGGATTCCCTATATTTTAAAATAGTGTTTGAGGTCCTAAAAAAAAAGAATTTGAGCTGTATATTCTCACAAATATAACAAAACATTTGAAGTTGGCTTCTCTACAAACCCTATGATTTGTACACGCGAGAAAGTTGACTTAGGCTATTTTTCTCCTGGGTACCTTGATTTGTTAAAAATAATAAGATGAAACAACTTGATTCTTTGTTAAAGCTTAGTTAAAATTAAACGTTGTAATTATTTTGTATCACCTTTCCTTTGCGTGCAACATTTTTCAAAATTAATATTCTTAAGGATCCCCCTTTTCAGCTTTCTTCTGTTTCAAAGTGAGAACAAATTTAAACCTATGGGATTTTAAAATTTTCAGTTTCAAATCTGAATCTTTGTTTATTAGCTCATTTTACATTTTTAAATTTATTTGAGGTATTTAACGTGCACTTTCTAAACCGACTGATTATATCAGTACACGAGAATTTCTATGAACGAGAACTAAAGGACATCCCAATTTTGCCGGGAAAGGTATTTTCACATTCCTTCCTGGGTTCACATGTCACAATGGGCATAGGGACTAACGACTCTACTTCCCATTCCGAAGGAAGTTGTGCTACGGTTTTTTATCGCTAAAGAAAATTCAATCTGCCCCGGTTGGATTTGAACCCATGAACATCGAGTCCTGAGGCAAGCACTTTACTCCAAGACCAATAAGGTCAACTTTACTAACTCAAATAGATTCTTAATTAAATAACATTTTTTGAATTTACGATGTTAAACAGTCTGGGATTTTAGGGAGGGCGACAGTGTGACAGACTGTGGCATTAAAAATAGTTGTTTTCATTTGGCTATAATGATTGAAGTAAAAATAAGTTGTAGCTCACTATATTAATTTTTATTTATTTCTGACAAAAATATTACTTACTTACTGATGGAACGTGTGGCAAACAAATATTTCAGATAGTTATTTTCAATACATAAAAACACTCTTAAATCACAGAGAATCTAATGGCTACATATGGAAATATAGACCTAATTTATTGTCATGATAGGATTTACTTATTCAAATAATATCTTTAACATTGAGCCTTTAAAAGATTATTTTGAAAACAAAATAATATCTAAACGTTGAAAAGAAAAATTGGTTTGTTTTGGGGCCTCAAATTTTTTACATTTCTGGGGCCTCGACATCTCTAAATTTGACACCTTAATGAAATGATTTATAAATAATATTAATAGAACTTTGGGATAAATAATATTTATTTGTTTTGGATTTTAGTCAAATATAAAATATTATATCCTTAAAAACTGTGACCTAACAATGAATCTAAAATTCACTAGTTTCTTTGGTCAAAGTTATGTGAGTTAAATCCGATAAAATAAAATGTAGATTTGGTCACGTGACGTTTCTGAGAGGCTGTGATGAAAATTGTTTGCTATATTTTGATAACGAATTAGTTTTAGTTTCAATTAGAACATTACATTGTTGAAAAGTTTTGGCATCAAGATTCGAATTACGAATAACATTATATCGAATCCAAATCTCGGATATATTTGAATAGAAAATTTCAAATACAATTAGAATATTTCCAAATACATGATATTATTAAGATTCGGACACACTCAAACTGACTAGGGACATTTTGTTTATTCATATTTAAATTTAAATTTCCAAAGTTTTGCACAGGATTGAGTATATTTAATTTTTATGGTAAAATAATGATAGCTAAATAAATCTAAATCGGCCTATTCATAATTTCCGGTACTTATATTTACAATAATGTTTTAAACGTGGAACAATTAAATTTGTTTGATTAAAACTTGGATAGTAATTAAGTTCGTATAGAACAATATAATGTTTCAATGTCATCCACGAAAGAAAAAAATGTAAATAATAAGGTTAAAAATACAACTAGTGCGCCAGTAGAATGGTCGATCAGAAATTCCTAAACGTCAGAAACCAAACAGGTTTAGAATGTTCCTGGGTGGAACTGTAAGGTAATAGGAGAACAAACAGGGGAGGAGGAAAATACAAATGACCATACAATGCGTTGTGACTTCATTCTATTTCCAAAGATCCATTCTTCACTCCTATGACAGTTACCTTTTTTTCCCGGAATTTTAGCTCTTAATGATCAAAGGAAATTGGAGTTTTGTACTTTCCAGAGGGAAAATGTCAACTTTTAAACTATGTACACAAGAAAATAGTTTTGTGTTCATTCCAGTAAACACCAAACTCGTGTAATGTAAAAAAGGTTTTATCAATATTTAATGTAAGCGCAACATCTGATTGGCAATATCTTAAATTACCTAGGCAGTCCTCCTTAACTTTAAACTCACCGTAAGACGTTTCTAGTCTGAACAAACTTTCAGTTAACCGTAAGATTTCGAAAGATTTACCAACATAGTTGTGACGTATTTATGATATTTTATTGAACATAAACAACAGCAATAAAGAAATATCATGTTAGTTACGAAATGCAACAGTCCATTTAATATCAAGTCCAACTCTTTAAAAAAAATCTACAAAAGAACAGGTTTGCAATATACGTTTGCTACCAGCACTAGATATAATTATACCTTCTAGGTTTTATTACACAATATTCTGCTGGACATATATCGTAACTGGTTTCTAATAAGCTATTTCATTTCGGACACGTGATACATGTTAGTCATTAGTAACACGAATATTCTGAGTTTATATGACTTCAAAGAGTTGCAATTGTGTAAACTTTAAAAAAAACCTAAGGTAATTGAGTAACAACTAGTACACTTGGAACTTACTGTAATTTCCTAATATAGTAATGTGTCTAAAACTACATTTCACAATCTCCGTACGAAGAGTCTTTTGGAGCAACTATAAAAAAAAATTATACTTTCGCTCGAAACCTCGAAGCGAAATTATTTTGAACGTAAAAAAAAAATCTAACCCGAGACTTTTAAAAATGTCGAAGTTTCATGTCCCCCTGAAACCAAAAAAGTGGCTTTCGCAATGCCATCTGTCTGTACCTTGGGCTAGAGCCGAAACTAATTTACCGATTAGGCTCTAACTTTGTGTCTGTGGTTTTCATAAGTCAGAGGGTTTTTTGGAATTAGATATCTAACCCTAAATTTAAGGGTTGCTTACTAAAGGGCAAAAAGATTTAAAAAAAACATTCTTAGAATCGGCTCTAACGATTTTTATTAAATTGTGAATATATAGATACTGTTTATATTAATTATAAACAAGATAGCAATTCTCATTTCTCATGAAATTGACTTTGAGGTTATAATTTGCATGGTGGAAATTTTCTAATTTTCATCATTTCTCCGTAACTATTTGAGATATAAAACAACCTTTTCATTATAAAGTGGTAGAACTATGATATAGATAAAAAATCTTTTATTTGAAATACACTTTTATGCAACCAAATAATTTCTGGGCTATAAGTAAAAATATAACCTTTTTTTATTTCAGGTTCTTTGAAAATGAATTTGATTCTTATTCTCTTTGTTGGACAAAGATGTTTCTCTTTTCTTAATTTTTCTGTAACAGTGTTCCTAGTTCCTAATGACATAGAGTAAGTAACAATGTATATTATTTCCGTTATATTCTTCTGTGTAATGTTTCTACAACAATGTATAGACCTATTATTCTCCTCACAAATCCTACGAGTTTTTAGTAAATGTATATTTTAAGATAAAAGCGGGAGAAATTCTGGTGCGCCGTACCATTTATTCATTGTAAACATTGATTGAAAGTCACTAATGTCAACCATGGTATAAATTGTTATTAGCTTCGTAAAACTATAAAGTTTATTTAAGAGATTTATCAAAAGTTTCTTATAAAACTTTCTTAAGGAATGCTGTATGATGGGCTTTTTCATAACTAATTTAAAGAACAAAAAAAATTAATAAACACTATGTATGTTTTTTGTTTTGCGATTGTGGCAGCAAGAGATATATAATGCATGGAATGATAAATTAAAAATAATATTATATTCACACTTCTATGTTCTTATAACTGGCCACCGAAAGTAATAGCATTTAATTAATTTTTTTTACAACTTTGCTAAAAAGTCATACAAAATAAAAATATTTTATTTTGTAAACACAAGCGCATGGGTATGACGTCATCAACCCCCCTTTCATCTTTATTTACAAAGTGAAGGCAATATTTTAGAATAAATAATAAATAATTTTTAAGTGAACTACAGAGCCGCTTCCAGATAAAAACAAAACAAAATCCAGAATGTTATTTTCATAATCTAATGTTTAAATTCTAAAAATTCTATGTCGTTAGCCTGAAATCGAGACATGTTTTAGTGGAGATAGTGCCAACTTTTGCGGATGTGGTCAGCATAACGAACCCTTCGGGCGTTGATCTCAGTTTTCTAAACCGAGACCGCTACTTTTCCATTCAAGTAACTCCTTATTTGTCCTCACGAGGCTGAGCTAGACCCAGTAATTGACCAGCTGTTTCACAGAAAAATCTGAAAGTATCAGGGATCGAACCCGGAACCTTGGGATCTATAGCCAGCAACTGTGTCCACTGGACAGCGGAGGTGGTTCTTTATATTTAAATAATGTAAAAAAAAGCTTTAAAAAAATTAGATTAAAAGCAACTTGTTTGTTGTGAAAGTTTTGTATTCCGAAATGTGACAACTGTTCAACTTATGATCTTGCAGACCATACGGTTTTTCAAATCATATGGTTTGGCGTACGAATACGTGAAAGTAGATCTTGTACATTTTTCTGGCTATTCGTAAGTAAATCAGGGTTTACATTTTCCTCAGCTTAAATCTCCATTCAGCCCTTATCGGTGGACACGCAGACCAAACGTCAAGCTCATCTTGTATGGTTTCCCTGTGACAAGAAGATTGGGGTTTGAACCTCAGATTGGTGCATTGAAGATTTTAGTGTTTTTTTTTTACTTTCCCTTCACGATAATGCTTTTACATTTCCTCTCATTTCTACCCCACTGTCGAAGTAAGGCTCTGCGTGGAAAAATCCAGTTTTTTTTATATAAAAAAGGTGTAGTTTTATGAAAGTTGTAAAAGTGGTCACGCTAGGAAGTAGCATTGCAAGAAGTTTGACATGGTTCAGCTATAATTTCTATCTATAATTTATGTCACGGGCATTAGTAAAAGTAACAGTGGTATGTCATAATTAGTCCATTGGCCGTACGTAATCCTATTCCCAAGAAACACAATCCTTGGTTTTTAAACTAAGATGTCCGACAACTCATCTCATTCGGTATCACGTCTGTCTACTGTATTAGATGGTCTCTGGTTTGACTTTAGACGCAGACGTAAAATTTATATTCCCCCTTCAAGTATAAGTTTAATAATTTTAATAATCATTAAAATAATAGTGATAGTTAATAAAAAAACAATTTCAATCAACAATTATAATAATAGAAAAAGGACGTGTAAGAAAAAACACTTTTGATTACCAAATGTGTAATATTATTACTGTACATAAATCAGGTGACCTGGTGGTCTAGGGGTAAGGTGTCAGACTTCTGCGTTGAGGGTCCGGGGTTCAATCCTCGGTCCCGGCACATATTTATCTGATTGCCAAACCCTTCCCTCACCTCTGACAAGATGTGTATTAATCACAACTTGTGAATGTGAGGAATGCCAGGCCTCTACCGTGGTTCGGATTCCACGTTAAACTGTAGGTCCTCCATTTCATCTCACAATCACCCTACCATTACACATTAGCGTAAGTGCGTATAGCCCGAACGGATAGTAAGACGAGGTGCTAATAATAATAATACTGTACATAAAACTACAACTCACTGTCCCAATGAATGTAATAAAAATATAAACTAAATAACCCGCCTCGGTGGTGTAGTTGACTAACGCGCTAGTCGTGTGAGCTCAAGTGCCGAGGACAGAGAGATCGGGGTTCGAATCTCAGTCGGATGAACTGAGGGTTTTTTCCCTGAATGGTTTTCCACTCTCCCTCCACGAAAATGTGGGTTCAATTCCTCTAAATCCAACCTTCCCAATTCCTAATCCATTAGCGTAATTAGTACTTAAGCGTATAACCCGAACGGGTAGTAAGACGCGGTGCTAA
>CABFWB010002857.1:56410-70285 GCA_902151455.1 Timema bartmani
CTAATGTGTAATGGTAGGGTGATTGTGAGATGAAATGGAGGACCTACAGTTTAACGTGGGATCCGAACCACGGTGGAGGCCTGGCATACCACACATTCACAAGTTGTGATTAATACACGTCTTGTCAGAGGTGAAGGAAGGGTTTGGTAATCAGATAAATCTGTGCCGGGACCGAGGATTGAATCCCGGACCCTCAGCACAGAAGTCTGACACCTTACCCCTAGACCACCAGGTCACCCCATTTTATTACTTGACTTGTAAATTTGAGGAATTAGAAAGAATCGGTCATTTAAAACATAAACTGGTAAAACTTTTTTTTACCCGTTCGGGCCATACGTATGTTAATTTAGAGGAAGTGTACCAAAATTTGCGTGGAGGGAGAGTGGAAAAATATCTAGGAGAAAACCATCCAAATTACACCCAACCGGGATTCTAGCCCCGATCTTCTTGTCATCGGCAGTCTAGTCTCGTCTACTGCGAGAGTAGCGCGTTAAACAGTGCGGCTTCTGAAACGGGTATTATAGTTCAGTTAAAGTCAGATATCTCGCAGGGATAGTAAATAGTGGTTGAAAAAATATCATATTTTTAAAACATATTTAAAGCAACGATGGATTTCAGTTTATTTTGGCTTCACCCCTTTATAAAATTTTCTGATTCGTTCTCCATCTTAGCTAAGCTCACAAGTATGTCAATGATTGTGACAGTAAGCCCTGATTTTTATAGGTAACTCACAGCTACCAACATTGATTGAAAGTCACTAAAACTATCTATCTGGAAATATGTTTTATTTGATTTATTAGTCAGAAAGTTCATCTGAAAATCTATCAAAGGCCTCTTTTAATACTTCCTTATCGGATACTGTTTAGTTGCTATTCGCATTACTAATCAAATCGACTAAGAATGATATTAAAATTGTAAAAAAATAAAAATCCTCGCCAATGTAATAACAAGAGTTTCCAGTTTCCAAATAACGGGTTTCCTATGAAATTCAGACTGTAAATACCTGCATCGGGGGCCACGTTGGGCTAATACGCCAAGCTCGCAAGTGATGTGGGAGGAGGTCAAGGTTCGAATCGAATTCAGGTACAATTGAGGTGGTTTTCTTTTTGTGGATTGATGTGGTCTTCCTTTACCATCGTTAATGTGGTTTGCATCTATTCTAATCTACCCTATTAATACCCACACCTTAGTATAGGTCGTTAAATAACCTGAGTGTTGAACGTACTAGAATGGCGGGGAAAGTGGTTCTCGGTGAAGTCGTTTGGAGCGCTATCGTCGTATCTCCACTTCCTCCATTGTAACAGCGAGGCTATGAAAGCTGTCCGGCAAACCCCCCCAATGGAAGATATGTAGGTAACTGGTTCCTCTATTACGTCAGCCGTACAGAGGGAAGTGAATCAAGCGTGGAAGCTCGAACTCCCCAGTGGTGCCAACGCAAGGAAATGCTCACCGTGATGGATGACAGGCACACTTGCCCCTTAAAGGGAATGAATGCCAGGCGCTTCGGAACCGAGTGTGTCATAAACTTCCTTTGTTTTTATTTTGGGGGAGGGAGGGGAGGCGCTGGGAATATTTTGGTCCCCACCCCCAATCCAAAGCTTATCATATATATATATATATATATATATATATATAAATAAATTGTCCCTCCCCGTGGCGTATTGGTAGTGTTTCACATGACAAATAACACTGTATGGGCCAACTTTGTTTTGGGTAAAAATTTGGCTATGGTTAGTTAGTTTACTGATGACTATTAATCTTTTAATTTGAATATTTAAAAATATTGCCTTAATGATATGGTCCGAAATTGGTATTGATAGACTATTTTACATATCAATAATAATGTATCTTTATTTATCTAAAATAAATTAACTAAAGGGTAGTTTACTTACAACAAATTATAGAAAAATTGAATATTTTGGAAATTGACCTTGAAGATTGAATTCAAAATGGAAATCTGTGAACAGTTTTTCATGATAAATAAGAATACTGTTTAATTTAATTTTACAAATAACAATTAATTTTAGGGTAGTTTATAAATAATTTATTTTTGAATTTTTTTAAAAATATTTGAACAATTTGGTTTGGAATTTATATATAGCCTAAAGGGTGATCATTGTGAATAACAAGATGTGTTTGTTTTTATGAATAAAATTCGTTTAAGGATATTTTATTAAAAAAACTTATTTTTGAAAATTTTCTTCGAAGATAAAATACACAATATGATAAAGTGTGTGCGATTGTGTCGTAATATTTATTTTTATTTGAGAAGAAATTGATGTTTAAAAAAGAATGGCTGGCGAGCCGATTGGAAAGTGACGTTCGAATTGGTTGTTCTATGTAATGTAATGTGGCTAGGTTCCCAAGTTCCTTGAGAAACAGTTCCGGGTTCATCAGCTGTCGGGGACTTAAGATCTGATTGTGTTTCTCACCAGGACTCGCTAACTTCCAGTATCCTTACTATAACCGCTCGTGCCGCGTTTGATTACTCGATTGAGTTAGGGTGAGGAAGGTATATTTGAAGAAATATATCAGAATTTACGTATAAGAAGGGGGGTAAGCCATTTGTACCAGGGGTATTCAACCTGCGGCCCACGGGCCACTTGCGGGCCGAGGTTAAAAAAAGTTGCGCCCCCCTGGCTCATGAAATATATAAAATGATTTCAAGAGAAAAAAATGACAAACAAAGATATACAATTTACATAATCAACTAATCAAATAAATACGTATTTTATTTACATATTTTGCGTTCATTTATAAACGATATTTGCTTTTTACGCGAAGAAAAGTATTACGTTTTAATTCAATATACTTTGAGTCGGCAGATGACAACTTCAGTAGACAAGACACGTCGTGATACCTCTAGCTGTGAAACAACAGAGAACATACTCGACGATAAATCCTAATCCTTAGTGTATAAGAATGAGCTAATAGGAATATTTTAAAATGTATTCAGTCCTAATATTGTAGGTACAGTATTGTAGCCAACAAGAGACGGAAATTTTAATCCTCTTGACCATAAAAAGGTTGAACACCCCTGATTTAGACAAAAACCACTCTCAGTTTAGTATAATGTCCATAGTAAGGATCTTATCTGACAGCTATAGAAGTAACTAGGCATACTTTAACGTATTCATACGTTAAATCATATGATCTACAGCTGTCACCTTGATATGATAGTGTCTATACATATAAAAGCACTAATATTATAATTATTATATTATATTATGATTAATAATGATTATATATATGATGATATATAATTAATAATTATGATGATAATTATTATAATATTATATTATGTTAATATTAATATTAACAGGGCCGGGAAATTTTATGACATGTCATCTTTTTATTGGTTCATCACATAATATTTTAATAAGTATAAAAACTTTGTCTATGATAACCTGGTTGTAGAAATGTATATTTTTAAAGTTATTTTTTGATAATTTTTTGTCATTTTGGAATTTTAGGTAATATTTTGTTGGTTAGGGATAATTTTTATCCTTTTTTTTCAGAATATTTTTAGTAATCTAAAGGCATTCATGTTGAAAAAGTATATTTTTTAAATACTACTGGCATTTTATGAATACATGATGACTCAAACATAAATTTTTGAGCACACAGTTGTTGGTGTAAGAAGATAATGTAGGCCATGAACTTTGTATCACAGTTGTCTAAATGAGAAGATAGTGTAGGCCATGAACTTTGTATCACAGTTGTCTGAATGAGAAGATAATGTAGGCCATGAACATTTGTATCACAGTTGTCTGAATGAGAAGATAATGTAGGCCATGAACTTGTCTGATTGTAAAATACACATTCCTGGTGAGACTGTAACTATGCTGGAGAGGGTTGCGTTGGGAGGGAAGTAGCTGTTACTTCTCAACCTGATATTTGTAGATCAACATTATACTCAGCAGGAGGCAAGACTTTGGTTGTTAAAGACTGTTAATAAGTTTCCATTGTAAAGCGCGTGTTTGACTTAGTCATGTGCATTTATTACAACTCTTTTTTCATAACTCAAGTATTTTTTAATTCGAAGTAATTATCTAGACTTTTAAGTTCATTTTATAGGTAATTTTTTTATAATTTTCAATTTATCAAAATCTGGGCCCTGGTTATATTCGAATTTTGTAAAAAGTTTATTTTTACCAATATTTTACTGTACATCGCCCTGGCGTTGCCAAACTAGACTGGATGAGACTGACTTTTAGCCCACGCATCCATTGATACGGGTGACGCCAATGAGTATTTTTTTACTCATTCAAGTGGGGATGGATATTAAAAACAAATAAATAGCGACGGTACCAATATTTGTCTAGAAAGAAGACAACATTGGTGATAAAGTTGCACCGTGTCTTACTACCCGCTCTAATTATACGCATACGTACTAATCTCGCTAATATGTTAAGGATGAGTGAGGTTGAATTGATACGGAAGTGTACCTAAGTTTGCGTGGATAAAGAGAATAGAAAACTATTTATGGAAAAAAAAACCCTCAGTACATTCGACAAGCATCGAACCTCGATCTCCCCTTCATCGGCAGTCTAGTCTATTGCTTGAGTGATGACGTAGATCATTAGACCACCGAATCGGATTACTTAAAATTAATAGACACTGGTTCGATTCTATGAAAGAATTGTTAGATATTTTTTTTTTTTAAATTGTTTAATAAAATGACCCTGAACCAAATGTTTGCTCTGCTACATTTTCTTGGTAGGACAGTAAAACCGCATTAAGACCTCTAATATCCGGCTAAACACATTCGTTTTTAGCACCGAGTCTTACTACCCGTTCGGCTCATACGCCTATGTTCTAATTACACTGATGGGCTAAGGCAGAGGTGGGCAACTGGTGGACCGCGGTTCGAATCCGGACCGTGAAGGGCAAAAACATGGACCACCAAAATATCTTATTTTAATTCGCTGGCCATATTGGCCGTATTGTCCCGAATATAATGCGATGTTTTATCCCCTATAAATGGCAAGTACTTGGAGTTCTTAACAATAGAGTGGAATATTCTAGGTATAGCTTTCCTGCAAGACATCCTTCAAATATCTAAATGCACTCAATATCGAGTTACAAGGGGACGGGAAGTTAATATGTGATCTGATACAAAGTGTGTCTGATTTCCGTCGCAAGCTGGATATATATATGAACCAGATATTGTATGAGAAGAATTTATTCACCCTCAGTGCATCCGACCTGAATCGAACCCTGATCTCCCCGTCTTCGGCAGTCTAGTCCAGCAAGAGAATAGCGCGTAGACAACGCGGTTACTGTAGAGGGTAGCAGCAATTTTATTTATGTATTTTTTTTCAGTGGCTGAACTGCCAAATAAAGATTTTAAGTAAGTAAAAAACTTTATTTATCAAATAGACAAATCGAGTAAAATTAGTCAAAAGAAAATTTCAGACTTTTTTTTTTTAAGAAAAATTACAAATTAAGTTTTGTTGTGTGTTTAACTTTGTTATATAATAAATAACCATTTATTTAAATGATGTATATACATACATATATGCTACAAAAAATACATTCCTGTAACTATGTGTGTTATTTAATTTATAGTATTTTTTTACCTTTTAAGGTAGGATGGAAGGAGGAACGCGAGAATAGCTCTGTGTTTTTGCATTTTTTATGGCAAAACTTTTTTGGCCAAAATAAATAAAATATTTCTCCAGTACAAACATATAAATTAATTTTCTTCACATGGTGACCTCAAAATTTCTCGAATATCTTTCAAGGGTGTTCCGGAATTTAATAACAAATTTTTCTCTTCATTTAAAAAGTTTGTTAGATAATGCCACCATTCTCTTGACAAATATTCAGAAAATTTGATATCAACATGTGAAGAAAATTAAACTCTATGATTGCACTGGAGTAATATTTTTTTTTATTTTGACCAAAAAATTGTTTTGACATAAAAACTACAAAAACACTGGCCCTTCCATCCCACATTAGTTCTTCAAATGGGAATTTCGTATCCGGAAATTTGCCTATCTGAAAAGGGTTCAGCCCTCTTTATTTCGGTTCAACACTTGCCAAGTGATTCCTGTTTTGAACCAGCCTTAGTTCCAGGTAGGCCCGGCTAACCCAAGTACGGTAACCAAATAGAAAGTCGCCCCAATGTTTTAGTCACGCTTGCCAACTTACCTAGTTACGATTGATCAACACGTTTCACTGTCACGACGATGTTAAATAGCATCCAAACAGAAACTGTCGAGTTTCCGGGGGAGTGTTCTACAAATGTGGACCTCAAACCAAGGGTCGTGATTTGACTCCCAGTCTAGGAATAGATAAATGGGTGAGGATATTTATTCTTGTGTTTAGTGTGTGCGTGAGGGGAGGGAGGAAGGCTGTGCCCGGCACACACGACACAACTTATTGCACAAAAAGAGTGTACAAGAATTATTTTAACCTAAATATGGAGTCGCGTCAAAACCAAGGATTGTACAAGATGTGCTTTGAAAAACTTATTGTATACATTTTCAGGGAATAGAACACGTTCTTTATTGGTCATTTTTTACTGTACAACTTTTGGATTGTTAGTAATAGATAACACTATCTGCCAGATATGAAAATAATGAATATATGATAACGTATTTAGTAGGCATCAAATTATTAATAAAAACTGTTACAATTTAAGTTATATTTGTATTATAATAAACATAAAATAATAATATTGCACGTCTGGGTTACATCACTCGTAGCACAGCAGTGGAAAGATTAGCGACTATTAATTTACTGTTGTACAGGGGACGTACTAATGTACTAATCGTACATCCTTTCCATGGGGGCTCTTTCCATGTCCCGATGAGATGAAGAGTTGGTGATAGTGAGGATGATGGTTTGGAACCAGTAGAAACACTTAAACCTAATTTAGTTCTAACTAACCAAACCCTGGTGACAGTTGGGGTAGTTACCCTTTCGGGAAGAATATCTAAGGTACCATCTGAGAATCTAACCCGGGACCCCTAGGCTCGTAGCCAGCTGCACTGACCACTTTACAACTAGGGTGGTTATTATGAAATATATAAATAATAAACTGAATATAAGTATCATGGATTTATTTTCTATCTGTTACTGTTCCACCCAAAGCAAAGAAACCCTCGCGTAGTTCACATTGTTGTATGCAACCTCATTTGCCGTGTGAGCGGTTTTGTATGCAATGGAGTTGACCGAGCTATTGTGCATAGGAATGCGGTATCAAAAGAAAAGATCGATACTTTACTCATTAAAAGTATCGGAAGAAAAATATTGATACCATACTAGTATCGAAAGAGAATATCAATATTGTACTCATTAAAAAATCGAAAAAAAAATCTATATCATAATATAATCGAAAGAAAAGTATCGATAGCAGTAAATATCGGTATCGAAATTTGAATCTGGAAAAAAAACAAAAACATATCAAGCAATAATCTCAACTTTTCCATAGTAATAATAACAGTATTTTCATATTTATTTAAACACTGAAAATTATAATTATTTAACCATATTATAGTATATTTAGGTCCATCGCTTCTATGTTATGTGTTGGAACTTGGAAGTTATGATAGAGAGTATTGTATAATGGATATTATAAAAGGTTTTACCTTACCAGCTTTCAAAATGTCTATGAAAATGTAGTTGATGGAAAGTTATTTAATAGCTAAATATGATTAGTAATATATTTTTTCAATCTATTTTGTAACCTTCTTTAACCATAGTAAACATTCAATCCTAGTATGAGTGAAGATAACAAAAAAGTTGTTTTTTTGATACCGATTCGATACCAGGGTGTGAGTATTAATATCAGTAAAAGTATCGGAAAAAAAAGTATAGAGTAAAAAAATACTAGTATCTAATGGAAAATATCGATATTAATAAAGTATCGATACTTTTTTCAGATACCTAACTGTACAATTCTTTCTTGCTCAACATTTTATATTATTATTACTATTAGCACCGCGTCTTACTACCCTTTCGGGTTATACACACTTACGCTAATGTGTAATGGTAGGGTGATTGTGAGATGAAATGGAGGACCTACAGTTTAACGTGGGATCCGAACCACGGTGGAGGCCTGGCATTCCACACATTCACAAGTTGTGATTATTACACATCTTGCCAGAGGTGAAGGAAGGGTTTGGCAATCAGGTAAATCTGTGCCGGGACCGAGGATTGAACCCCGGACCCTCAGCACAGAAGTCTTACACCTTACCCCTAGACCGCCAGGTCACCAACATTTTATACATTGTATACCTAAAGCTTTACATGATCCCGGCTGACGAGTGCGGTTGTTGGGGGGGGGATTTAAACACGTTGCATCAAAGCGATTATTTCTATTATCTTTTTTCTTTTGGGAATTTCGGAGCCACTTTTAATGTGTTTATTGGTAAATATTTTAAATATAATATTGCAGGATGGTCTTAAAGTCTAACCTTTCTATCCGACACATTTTCAGTTCTTATTAGAAACGCATATTTCATAAACTGTGATTTTTTTTAAATTTTAGCGCGGCATCTTACTACCCATTCGGACTACACGCTTATGTATTAATTACGCTAATTGTTTAAGGGATTAGGAAGGTTAAGTATACCCACATTTGAGTGGAGGGAGATTGTAAAACCATTTAGTAAAAACCACCTTCAGTAAAACCAACCAAGATTCGAACCTCAATCTTCCCGTCATCGGTAGTCTACTCTACTGCGAGACTAGCGCGTTAGCCCATACGGCCACCGAAGCTGGTAACTGTCAGTTCGTTTAGGATTTGTTCATATTTATTTGTTTTGAGCTAAACGTTTGAGAACCAGTGATCGTACAATTGGTTTTATTTTCTTTACCCCTCGTTTTCCTGGGGGAGGGAATCACCCAGCTAAGCTTATAGGATAAGGACGAGTTGGTTAGAATTTCGATTGAGTGCACCCACACTTGCGTGGAGGAACAATGGGAGACCAACCCTTTCCTCAATAAACCAGGACCAATATTATAAACCCTACTTCTCCAACACAAAAAGAACAACACCACATACTAGATGGGCTTGACGTTCAATCCGCGCGTCCACCGATGAGGGTTTTTCTTTTATGCGATTAACACATTTGTCGTAATGAAGGAAGAATAAAGATGGTGAGATAGAAGGTTAAAACAAGTTGTATCACGTGAGCTGAAACACACCTTTGGTCAAAGTTTCCCTTTTAAACCCCCTTCACCTCCTCCTTCAACCACTAATTAACTAAATAAAAAATAACATTAATTATACCTTGACTTTCATAGGGAGCTCGTCATGGAAGGCCTTATCTATTATCATAATTCTACTGTTTAGTAGTATTTTGGTAGGATAAAAGGCCTTCTTCTATGTTCTCGAAGGCCTGTGATAACATATATTTATAATATATGTGCAACGAAATAATAAACACTAGCAAACCAGAGCACAAATTGCGCTACACTTACTTAAAACATTTTTTGACTCGCGGTTTTAAATTTTATGATTTTATTTTTAAAGAATTAAAGTCCTCATTTGTATATTTGGACCAATAAAAAAAATCGATATTGGGTCCACAAGGGTCAACACTTCGTATTAAAATTTCTACTTGCGTTTAAAGTTTTCGAAATTTTTATTAGGGGTTGCACATCTTCAGGTAATCACATTGATATTAAATTCCTCAGCTATAAATTTTGACACATAAAAAAAGGTAAATATTGACTATTGAGTCTAAAATGATAGCAATAGGTGATTGCTGTGCAGCCATTTCCCCTGAGAGGTTAGAGGAAAATACTTACTCCAGCGTTCTCGAAGGCCTTTTATCCTACCAAAATACCAGTATACAGTAGGAATCTGGTAATAAATAAGGCCTTACAGAGCGGGTCTCCTAACCAAAAACGTGGTCTAAACGTGCGTTATATTCTCCAATTCACGTGATTCATTAACTGTTTACATTCACTTTCAACATACCGGTTTTATTTACATCAAAGGGGAATAATAATCAGTGTTGTCGCCACTAACCGGATGACACCCATTCAGCGTACTACCCACGCGTAGAGTGGATTAATATAATTATTTTTTTCCTCGATGACGTATACAACAATCATTAGCAAAGGTAGAGGTTGCGTTCATGGATAGTTTTATATACAGTTCTGTAAGATGATTGGGTGTAGACGAGTATTGAATCAAGGCTCTAATGCCGGGATCACGATCAACTTAACGTTAACTTAAAGTTAACTTAACGTAACTTAACGTAAAGGACCTCCTCGTGTGTTTAAATGGAGGCGATCACGATGCAGTTAACTTAACGTTGACTTGCAGTTAACTTAACGTAAGAGATGTCGTGGGAGGTCTTTTACTTTAAGTGAACGTTACTTGAAGAGTATCACGTGATCTAGCCAGCCAATCATTATGCGAGTGACATCAACAGGGCTATTTAGTAACTCATTTGTTGGTATTATGACCAATGTTTACTCTTTAGCGTAAGTTATAGTAATCAGACATTTAAACAAAATAATTAAACTAAAATAGGAAAGCTAAATTTATCAAAAAAGTTTTGTTATAGATATTTATTATATCGATTGAAAACTGTAATCATTCACAGATCATCACTGTACAACTAGTACAAATCACAGATCATACTCGAGAATGAAGATGTTTTGCTCTAGTTGTTACGTAAAGTTACGTGAATTGTGATCACACATACGTTAAGTTAACTTTAAGTGAACGTTACGTTAAGTTAACGTTAAGTTGATCGGAATCCCGGCACTAAGGTGGGCTGGAAGTGGATAGCCAAGTCAGACACTTTATCTTAGTCGGTCGGTAGTGTATCTGCACACTGAGCTAAGTGTCCCGGGTTCAATTCCCGGCATAGCTGAAAAATATTATCATTTGTGAAATGAGCGTTTCCCCTTTTCACGGTGATGAATTAATGGCTGGGGGCTGGATGTTGTGTCTGTTCCAGATTTAATTATGATTAGCACCGCGTCTTACTATCCGTTCGGGTTATAAGCTTATGTACTAATTACGCTAATGGTTTAAAGTGTAAGGAAGGTGACATTTAGTGGAAGTGTACCCGCATTTGCGTGGGGAGAGAGAGTTGAAAGCTATTTAGGAAAAAAAATCCTCAGTACACCTGACTGAGTTTTGAGCCTCAATCTCCCGTCATCGGCAGTCTAGTTCACTGCGAAAGTAGCGTGTTAGACCGCGTGGCCACTGAACTTTGTTAAATAAACCTTTAAATTATGTTTTAATTTATTTGAGGTAATTAACATGAACTTTCTGAACCAACTGATTATATCAGCCCACGAAAATTTCTACCATCGAGAGCGAAATAGCCTACCAATTTTGCCAGAAAGTGTATTTTCACATATTTTCCAGAGCTATAATACAAGCCACAATTGGCATGGAGGCAGACTGCTTTACTTCCCCTCCGAAGGAAGTTGTGCTACTGATCTTTATCGCTCAAGAAAACAAAATTATTGACACCGGCTGGGTTTGAACCCCTGAAAATCGGTTTCTGAGTGGAAAACTTAAACCCAAAACCACCAAGATCGATGATCCTTTAAAAATCTATATATTGCACGTCTTGGCGCCCATATACTTAAACTAACTAATCGAAATGTATAAAAGAAGGAGGTTAAGTTTTTTTAGGAAACTCACAAGAATTCTCTTGAAGAGATGATCGTACTACAAGGCTAGCTACTTCTTCAAGAAAACATACAAAGAAAGCAAAAGTAGCACCAACTTTCTAAAAGCATATACAAGAGTGAAATTACATTATGAAATGTTAATTAATATAGTATAAAGGCATTGTTAAGAGGCTGCTAATTTAGAGCTTGTAACGGACAGTCTGTGTAAACACTCTTAATAACACTCATTATCATTAATTCTCTCGCGGTGGAACCAACAGTCTGTTAGTACAATGATCTTCACGCCGCGTCGTCTACTAATCGTTTTACAACAACTAGAAATATACAAGCATCGTGTTATTTCTCTTTTATTTTTTTATACATAGAAACTAGTAGTAGCCAGACGAATTTTTTTAAAAAAATACCTCAACCATTAATTTTTTTTATTACATTGCGAGTCTCGTCATAACAGCTTTCATACATTCACCGATTATAGTAAATTATAAATATATAGGTATGACAGGTAAATTACGTCGGTAGAGTGTGTTTTTTATGAGTTGTAACGTTTAAAAGAGTTAGCATGATATATTAATGTTTGTCCTCCGCCATTAGTGTGATATTTGATATAATGATTGAATTGGGTCTAAGTTTGCTATCCTGTATTATAGTAATTAAAAAGGGATGATGTCTTATTTTATAAATTAAAAGTTCTGGTGTTTTATAGTGTTTTTTTTTATTTTAAGTAGATAAACAGTTTTTTGCTAGATATTTCACACGTTGTAGATTTTAATTTAAAAGCCCGACTATCACGTCATAAACACGATAATTCCCCACACGTGAGATTTAGAACACAGATTAAGATTTCATCGACTCTACCTACACGGGTCCTCGTCAGGAAGGAAAGTGAAAAAGATGCGTACCCTGAAGGGGTATATCTAGCGACATTTCCTTCTCGAGGCTTCTTAGAAAAAAAAAGAAGTGCGGCCATCCAGGTGCGTTTCTGTTTACAAAACTGCGTTGTCTTCTCAAACAGAGACGTAGAAAGATGTCGCCATGCGTTGCAACTTAGCAACTTAACACAAATAAATCTTACTACTCGCTCTCATTTATATCATCATAATTTTGAATACAAATGGGAATAATAAATTATTAGGATATATAATTCCATATCATTACAGAATATATTTTAAAGAAGATAGACTTCACTTTAATATTTTCAATATCAAGCTCTAAATAATTAAGCTATTTAAATGTAAAACAATACAAATTACTCGCAGATGTAAAGTACACAATCGAAAAGCACGCTAACTAAGCGTATCACATTTCCGATTGATTTTTAAAAGTACTCGATGAAAGTTACTCGATTTTTTTTTTACTCGGCACCTCGGCAGTCTTATTTCGACTATCGCATATAACGAAACTAATTATTGTTTTTATTAATTTTTTTATTATAATTTCTCCTTAGTAAAATATGATTATTTATAAATTGAAACTGATTAGAGTAAGATACAAAATATTTAAAAAAAACTGTTTTCACCTTTAAAAAGGTACGATTATTATGAATTTCTTTAAAATGAATGTATAAAGAAAAGTTTATTTTATTAAAAAGAGCACAAAACAATATTTGTTTTTGTGAGACACTTCTTAGAACGCACACTTTCATAATGACTGCATCCAACGTGAACCCTGAAAATAAGGGGGTGGAGGTCACTGTCAGTGTTGACTGCCCACCACAAGAAGATATTATTGACATGTTATTAGTATCGAATTCCATAGCAAGACTCCCGAGTAATGTTGCCCAACCGATTGCCACGGGACAATTCGAGTAGAATGATTCGCTAAAAATTACTCGAGTAATTTTACTCGATTACTCGATTCTTATAATTACTAGATTGTGCCCATCATTACGCAGAAAGAAGCGTCCTGGACATTTAAAGATGTGCCGTATGCACACATGATAGTCTTGCCTGCTGACGCTGTTATAAAAAAACCCTCAACCGGTATACAAGTTAGATTATAGAAACACCCTCAACCGGTATACAAGCTTGATTATAGAAACACCCTCAACCGGTATACAAGCTAGATTATAGAAACACCCTCAACCGGTATACAAGCTAGGTTATAGAAACACCCTCAAACGGTATACAAGCTTGATTATAGAAACACCCTCAACCGGTATACAAGCTAGGTTATAGAAACACCCTCAACCGGTATACAAGCTAGGTTATAGAAACACCCTCAACCGGTATACAAGCTAGATTATAGAAACACCCTCAA
>CABFWB010002857.1:75993-94822 GCA_902151455.1 Timema bartmani
CCCCCCCACACCCCTTCATAGATCTCGCAACGTTTCTTTCCAATTAAAGGGTCTATCATCGGTAACGTGTCTGCTGGCCGGCGCGACGGTCAAACCTGTTTCGGAAATGTGTGTCAAAGAAGTCATGATGTTTCTTTATAGCCTTTAAGAGCACGATAACCCTCCCCTCCTCCATCCTCAATAGACTGGAATAGAAGGTCGACCACTGCTCTAGAAGACCTTAGTTCGACACTTGAAAGGATTGCCGACGACGTGAAGATCGGGGTTAAAATCCCGGTCGGGTGGTACTGAGGGTGGATAGTTATTACAAAATTAAAATGGTTTTCCACTCTCCCTTAAAGCAAATCAGGGTATCATTCCTTTAAATCTAACCTTCCCTCATCTCCTACACATTGGGGTGATTTGTAAATATGCGTATAAAACGAACGGGTAGTAAGACTCCGTGAAATAAAAAAGTTTAATCGAGGCAACTCAAAAAGTATTTTTTGAATTAATGTGTTATATTAACCGGATACTTAAAATGTTGCCATTGAGTGTGGGCTTATTATGATGTCTGAGGTTACAACGTTTTTTAATTCTGTCACTGCGTCTTACTACCCGTTCGGGTTGTACGCTTATGTACTAAGTACACTAATTCTAGGGATTAGGACGGTTAGGTTTAAAGGAAAAGTATCCGCATTTGCGTGGAGGGAGAGAGGTGGGAAAACAGTTAGTAAAATACCATCCTCAGCACATCTGACCGAGATTCGAACCTCGATCTTCTGTCATCGGCAGTCTAGTCTACTGCGAGGGTTGCGCGTCAGACCACGTGGACACCGAAGTGGTTTAGCGTTCACTTAGATTGTAACTCGCGTATTTTTATAGTATTTCGCTTAGAAAATTAACTTTAGATACTATTAAAAAAAATGTAACGAAGGGCCAAATGGACAAATTTGTCAGTGCTCGCTTTCTAAGCGCATTATATACTGCATTGCGTCTCGGAGAACACACAAAGCGCACGAGAAGGAGGAACCTCATATAAAATACTGCACAGCGTCGCAATATGGCAAACATATTATATGTTAAACAACCTCCAGTGGTTTCGGGTTCGACCCCCCAGCGCTTCAAGACTCTTTCTGCGAAGCAGTGGGGGTCTGCAACGGGGTCAAACTCAGCCTCTTGGGGACAAATGAGGAGCTACTTCGATAAAAAAAGTGGAGGCTACGGTCAAGAAAACTGGGATTAACGAGCCATAGGGCTCATCGTGCTGACTACACAACACCCTATATACACAAATGTTGGAAATATCTTCTCCATTCTATATGGGCCTCAGAGACCACAAATAATGGAGAGATTTTGACGTACCTGCCTTGTACGCCTCTGATATAATCTGAAACAGTACATAGCCATTTTATTTCAATTCATTTTCTTGGTATCTCCCTTTCTTCACCTAATCCCTCCACAACCCTTTACGAGCGCGTGCGCACACACACACACACACACACACACACACACACACACAATAAACGTTGCAATCAAGGATGTTAGACGCCAAACTTTTATTACTAACTAAATTATAATCGTTTAGTTATGAAGTGCGTGGTTTGTTCACGGGTGTTAGATTGGCAATCCTGTATTTCCTGGTTACCTCACATCATATCAATTCATCAGGCCGGGATGCTCATCTAACTGATGACAAGAGAAGGCTGGCTGACGCACTCGAGCACCCTCCTAGTGTCATTGTTTGCACAACGAGCCATCAAACTACTTCTCACCAAGAGCTTGCTGGCGTGGAGCCTTAAGGTAGTAGGCACTGGATAGTTCCCCGTGCAGTTCTGAACTAAATGAATAGCTATAAACTAATAGTTCTATGAATAACATACCTCATTCCCTGCATGTTATTATTGTTACTACAGTCTTACTAGTAGTCCTGTGAACAGTAGACCTCCCTCCATGTTATTATCGTTACTACAGTCTTACTAGTAGTTCTGTGAACAGTAGACCTCCCTCCATGTTATTATCGTTACTACAGTCTTACTAGTAGTTCTGTGAACAGTAGACCTCCCTCCATGTTATTATCGTTACTACAGTCTTACTAGTAGTTCTGTGAACAGTAGACCTCCCTCCATGTTATTATCGTTACTACAGTCTTACTAGTAGTTCTGTGAACAGTAGACCTCCCTCCATGTTATTATCGTTACTACAGTCTTACTAGTAGTTCTGTGAACAGTAGACCTCCCTCCATGTTATTATCGTTACTACAGTCTTACTAGTAGTTCTGTGAACAGTAGACCTCCCTCCATGTTATTATCGTTACTACAGTCTTACTAGTAGTTCTGTGAACAGTAGACCTCCCTCCATGTTATTATCGTTACTACAGTCTTACTAGTAGTTCTGTGAACAGTAGACCTCCCTCCATGTTATTATCGTTACTACAGTCTTACTAGTAGTTCTGTGAACAGTAGACCTCCCTCCATGTTATTATCGTTACTACAGTCTTACTAGTAGTTCTGTGAACAGTAGACCTCCCTCCATGTTATTATCGTTACTACAGTCTTACTAGTAGTTCTGTGAACAGTAGACCTCCCTCCATGTTATTATCGTTACTACAGTCTTACTAGTAGTTCTGTGAACAGTAGACCTCCCTCCATGTTATTATCGTTACTACAGTCTTACTAGTAGTTCTGTGAACAGTAGACCTCCCTCCATGTTATTATCGTTACTACAGTCTTACTAGTAGTTCTGTGAACAGTAGACCTCCCTCCATGTTATTATCGTTACTACAGTCTTACTAGTAGTTCTGTGAACAGTAGACCTCCCTCCATGTTATTATCGTTACTACAGTCTTACTAGTAGTTCTGTGAACAGTAGACCTCCCTCCATGTTATTATCGTTACTACAGTCTTACTAGTAGTTCTGTGAACAGTAGACCTCCCTCCATGTTATTATCGTTACTACAGTCTTACTAGTAGTTCTGTGAACAGTAGACCTCCCTCCATGTTATTATCGTTACTACAGTCTTACTAGTAGTTCTGTGAACAGTAGACCTCCCTCCATGTTATTATCGTTACTACAGTCTTACTAGTAGTTCTGTGAACAGTAGACCTCCCTCCATGTTATTATCGTTACTACAGTCTTACTAGTAGTTCTGTGAACAGTAGACCTCCCTCCATGTTATTATCGTTACTACAGTCTTACTAGTAGTTCTGTGAACAGTAGACCTCCCTCCATGTTATTATCGTTACTACAGTCTTACTAGTAGTTCTGTGAACAGTAGACCTCCCTCCATGTTATTATCGTTACTACAGTCTTACTAGTAGTTCTGTGAACAGTAGACCTCCCTCCATGTTATTATCGTTACTACAGTCTTACTAGTAGTTCTGTGAACAGTAGACCTCCCTCCATGTTATTATCGTTACTACAGTCTTACTAGTAGTTCTGTGAACAGTAGACCTCCCTCCATGTTATTATCGTTACTACAGTCTTACTAGTAGTTCTGTGAACAGTAGACCTCCCTCCATGTTATTATCGTTACTACAGTCTTACTAGTAGTTCTGTGAACAGTAGACCTCCCTCCATGTTATTATCGTTACTACAGTCTTACTAGTAGTTCTGTGAACAGTAGACCTCCCTCCATGTTATTATCGTTACTACAGTCTTACTAGTAGTTCTGTGAACAGTAGACCTCCCTCCATGTTATTATCGTTACTACAGTCTTACTAGTAGTTCTGTGAACAGTAGACCTCCCTCCATGTTATTATCGTTACTACAGTCTTACTAGTAGTTCTGTGAACAGTAGACCTCCCTCCATGTTATTATCGTTACTACAGTCTTACTAGTAGTTCTGTGAACAGTAGACCTCCCTCCATGTTATTATCGTTACTACAGTCTTACTAGTAGTTCTGTGAACAGTAGACCTCCCTCCATGTTATTATCGTTACTACAGTCTTACTAGTAGTTCTGTGAACAGTAGACCTCCCTCCATGTTATTATCGTTACTACAGTCTTACTAGTAGTTCTGTGAACAGTAGACCTCCCTCCATGTTATTATCGTTACTACAGTCTTACTAGTAGTTCTGTGAACAGTAGACCTCCCTCCATGTTATTATCGTTACTACAGTCTTACTAGTAGTTCTGTGAACAGTAGACCTCCCTCCATGTTATTATCGTTACTACAGTCTTACTAGTAGTTCTGTGAACAGTAGACCTCCCTCCATGTTATTATCGTTACTACAGTCTTACTAGTAGTTCTGTGAACAGTAGACCTCCCTCCATGTTATTATCGTTACTACAGTCTTACTAGTAGTTCTGTGAACAGTAGACCTCCCTCCATGTTATTATCATTACTACAGTCTTACTAGTAGTTCTGTGAACAGTAGACCTCCCTCCATGTTATTATAGTTACTACACTCTTACTAGAAGCACATACCATACAAATTGTGGTTAAACTTTAATCGTAAGAGTTTTACTAAATAAATAACAATTTTTATTTTACTTTTATGAGAGTCAATTATATTAACACCTCCACAAGTGTTGGATTAATTGTTCTGCGAATCCATTTTAGCTATTGTATCTACATAGGAGTTGGTATGGTTATCCAAGTGAATGCCATCACAATTCCTTAAAATTATATTTTCTGTTTCTCTTATCTTATGTCTGATGATTAATTTAAGTTATTGATAACCATTGCTATCATTAAAACGTCATGGTAAAATTTACATTACCTTAAGGGGATTTGAGTCACAAGATTACGTAGATTGTTTTATATTTTACTATCTCCTTGGCTTATAATTACTTTTTCTAAAAACAAAATAGAAACACCAATGTGATTGTCGCTACAAACATTGTTAAAAAAGTTTGTAAACAAAAAATATCATATTTTGAGAAGAGAGTATTAATTACCTACATTGTATTCTCATTGTGTGAGGGGAATATTTCTTATATTGTTTAACTCAACATTTTATCTAATGGAGTAAGTTATGTATTGTAAAATGTAATGTGCTCATTAACTTTCTGTGTTTAAAAGATTAATATAACTAAAAAAACTGGCAAACATATTATTTTGATATACACTTTCTTCACATAATCATAAATGGACCTACTACTACTAATTTATACTGTCTTCGAATCTGACAAGAAAGACTAATCTATTATTTTGTGTTTGTAAATCTACCTCAAATATATCATTTAATAAGCAACAATGACACAACTATTAGTCAGGCAGCCAAGTGAGGTATTTTAGCTGAATCCAAAGTTTTTTTTCCTGTTGATATTGATAAAGAGGTATTTTAATATAAGGGTTCAGGAAATGGCAGCTACCACTAACTTACCCTCGGGAAACTCTCAGAACTCAAAATGGTGGCTCCAATTGCACAGAAAATTTGTTTGTACGTAGCCTTAATCTTATTTTGTTGGTATTGACATTTTTTTTAAATAAAAAATATTTAATATTACTTTTTGACCAATGGTTCAACTTGATCATGTATGAAAAATAAATGTATTCTTTTTAACCAAAATATGGTGATCGCCGCCATCTTGAGTACGTTTGAATGTGAAAGATTATTTCAAACAACTTCCTAAATTTAATATTTTTTCTCTAATGATTAACATATTTTTTAATATAAGGTTAATTGCTTCCTCTAAAAAGGTTATAAAAAAAAGTATCATGATACTGATATTTTGTCATGACGTGCAGGAAAGTTTAAAATTATCTAATAATCTTACTCATTGTTGGGCAACACGAGATTGTATTTGCTGCAACATGCGCCGCCATTGTTATTGCAAAAAATATTGCAGGGTAGTCCTCCATTTAATCAACCACATTTTTGTTTTGTTTTACAAGGTATTCTATTGTCACATAAGCAATTCACTAGTTTTAAAGTTTTGTTCGGTGTAAGAGAAACTTTGTTTGGGACTGTTATCGTAATCAAACTTTGTGAAGATTAATCTTTGTAGCTATTCAAAGTCCAGGGGTCCAGAACAGAAGAATCAAAAAGCAAACTTTACCAAACGGGTTTGAAAATAAGCTCCCCTAACATTTTCTAGGAAGGCTTTCGAAAGTACAGTAGCCCTATGGCTTCTTTGGTGCTGACTGACAGTTCACAGCTGACTTCTGACAGTCAACATTTAGGTACAGTAGCCCCATGGCTTCTTTGGTGCTGACTGACAGTTCACAGCTGACTTCTGACAGTCAACATTTAGGTATATACCTACATTTTTACTGTCAGAAGTGACAGCTGCTAAACACATGTTTTTTTGTAGATCATACGGTTCGGCGTAGGGATACATAATTTGGTCTGGTAGCTTTTCAAAGCCGTCAGCTGTGAGCTGTGAGCTGTCAATCAGCAACAAAGAAGCCATGGGGCTACTGTAGCGAAGAAAGCTACATGGATATCGTACTGAGCGACTAGTCTGACCTATGTCTTTTTTTACCAGGATTTTACTCCTACCTATGAAGATTATTTACCTTTTTTCTGTCCATAACAGGCATTCATAAAGAGCAACACTTATTTGTAAACCGCACCAATTTTTGCTTTATCCTCTCCCAACATTGAAAGTGAAAGATCTTTTTGTAGAGCATTGGTTCTTGACCTATAGAATTCACGGAACACTTTTGATCATAAGGAAAAATTGCTGAACACCCATGTCCAGGTAACATTTTTAAATTTAAAGAATATGATATCTAGATGCGGCTATAGCTGTAATTAACAAATATAGTAGCTTGGCTATTTAATCCACCATGAATGGTGCATACGTACGATTGTCATTGCACCATTGGCAGCATAAAGCCTTCCCAAGTCGAAGGTGGCCGAGTTATCTGAGAGCGCGTGATATTAATTGATCACTCATATGTAGAGTGTCAATTTACGCACGTCCATCACATACTCTGCCTTAAAATATGAAGGAAGACTGGCCCTGGGCACGGGATGGTCCCTGAGCCAAGGGTCTCGGGTTCTATTCCCGTGTACAGGTGTCATTTTTTTTTAAATTTAAAGAATATTTATTCTATTGGTTTAGAAGTCAAGGCGCGTAGCAGTCTTCAGTTGCTAGAATCATAGTAGCTAACATCCGGTACTGTTGTCATGTGACACACAAAAATGTGGTTGTTTAAATGGAGGATTACCCTGCACAATTTTTGGCAATAACAATGGAGGTGCATGTTGCAACAAATACAATGTCGTGTTGCCCCGATGATGATTAAAGTGATTAGATAATTAAAAACTTTTCTGCGCCTCATGACAAAATATCAATATCAATCATCAGATAAAAAAAAAACTTTTTGATAATTTTTTTTTATAAGTAATACTCGTTCACATTCAAACTAAATAAAGATGGTGGTTGCCACTATATTTTGGTTAAAAAGGACGATTCATTTATCTTTAATATAAGTTAAAGTTGAAACCATGATAAAAAATAATAATTTAGTTTTATTAAAAAAATATCAATACTTACAAAATAAGATAAGGGATACAAAAAAAAATCTGTGCAGGTGGAGACGCCATCTTGAATTCTGAGAGTTGTCCAAGGGTACCTAAACCCTCACATACTTCTTTATCAATATCGACAATAAAGAAACATAGAACCTCATTTTTGGGTTCTCGGCCTTTAGTGCCAGACTACATAGACATATTTGATAATACACAATCTATATTCAAAAATAATGCTTCGTTTTGTTTATGTTTTAATTAAGATTCTAATGTAATTTTTGGAGTTAATAACTGCTGTTATTGCTATCTCAAATCGTATGTATGAAGTCTAATACAGGGTGAGGCCGAAACTATTGGACAATCAGTAACTTGAATACTAACACTTTAATTGAAAAGTAAATATTCACTAGCTTAATAAAATCAAACTACATACTACACTGTTTCAATTTTAGAAGATAATATCACTCAGATGAACTCCAACGGATGTGGCAAACCTCAGCACGTTGTCCATCACTTTCCTTGGGATAGATATCTAATTGTTTCCACCAGGGCCACGTCTGGGAGAGGGGAGGAGGCAATTTCCCCGGGCTTCACATTCCAGGGGGCCACATTTCCCCAAGAAATTATTAAATTCAATTACAGTCATCATTATAAATTTCGCATCAAATGCTGAACAGATAATTAACAGCAATAAGTATTTAATTAGTGATAGGATTCCATTTATTTAACTGGAAACCTTAACTTCATGTAATTTAAAATTTACGTTATTCGAGTGATCTGCTGCAGTACAGTAGAATACGCTACCATTGTGTTACTGCTGTTGGTCTACTGCTGTTGGTTCAATAGTACAAAGAGGAATTTACTTTAGTGAACTTACTTGGATTGATTGTTTGCATTTAATGGGTTGACCAATATTCTATAAAACATAGGAAATTATTAAGTAACTTAAGTACAGAGTACATATAGATATATTATAACGGCTTAATGCTAAAACTGAAAAAGTGCCTCACAAATAGGGGCCTCAGATTGTTTTGCCTGGGCCTCATATTTTCTTAAAACAGCCCTGGTTTCCACCCCATCCTGCATAATATATTGGTTGACACAAATATTGAAAGATAAATATTAACTTTGACCTACAGGCACTACGAAAATGTCGAAACAATTCGACTTGAACCGACAGTCTTCGAAGAAGAAAGATCTGTTTTCGCCGCAGGCCAGTGTCGCCAGCATTTCCCCGAGCTTCCTGGTGGAACACTTCCAGCCTCCCTGGCCAGAGTGGAACGACGCCGACCTCAACTCGGAGAGGTGGGATATCATCAAGGACAAACTCCGCCAAGGATTGGCCAAAGCGTCCTCTATGGACTCCAAGACTTCCTCGTACTTTGAGGATCCTCAACACGCCGCCATATCTCTCCCTAACTCGCTAAAGGTCGCATCCTGGAAGAGACCTTCGGAGGTGTTCTCGGATGAGGCCCTCACACTCTACGAGGATAGCACCGAAGTGATCGACCTGGTGACACGGAATGGTCATCTTATGCAAAGCGAACTGATGCGATGGGTCATCAGCGGAATCTCCGCGGTTCGGTTCATCGCCCTCACGGATCCGTTCCCGGTCGAGGGAGAGAGCCTGTCGTTCATTTCGACGACGGGGAGCGACCCGTGGCAGCCTTGGCACCTGGTCTACTCGTTGTGCAAAGCTGGTAAAGGACACGTACACAGACCTGTGATGAACCAGTCCGGGAAGTACGTCGTTAGGTTGTATTACTTGGGCTGTTGGAGGAAACTTGTAGTCGACGACAGGGTTCCAGTTGACCTTGAAGGGAACATCCTCCTACCAATCACCACAAAGAACGAGCTGTGGCCAATCGTTTTGTGTAAGGCTTTGCTCAAGTTGGCCTGTCTAACCTGGACGGGTAACAGGGAGGTTGTTGAATTTAGTGTCATATCGTGCCTGACCGGATGGGTGCAATGTGAAGAATCTTTGAGAAAAATGTCGAAAGACGATGTATGGCGCTTTTGTTGCTCGAAGGTTTCTTGCTACAAACCGGAGGAAGATAAATCTGAGAGAATAAGCATGAAGGACAATAGAGAGGGAAATATAACGACAGTGAAAAATAATCAACAAAGACATGTTTCAAGCAATAAATCAAACGGGAAAAAATCTTCCATATCAAAAGGTAGCTCTACCATAAACCGTAAGGAAATTAACAAGGGCGTCAGTCAAGTAATGTTGTTCGGAGCTATGGATGAGCTGGGAACGTTTGTTCCTGACCTTGGTCCCTTCTGGAGTCACCCTTTCTTTATTCACCAAACCAGAGACGTCCCTCTGAAAGGGCATACACCAAAGCCTCCCATTCAGCTGTGGAAAAGAATACGTTGGCTAGACTGGGCCAAGAGAAAAGGCTTAATTCACTCTGCGGAACCAGTGACAGAATTGAAGTGTTTGAAGATAGTCAGTTGCTTTAAGAAATGGCGAGAAATTGTTCTCCAAGAAGAATCTTCCATTCACCCACACGGATATGTCCATGGAAATAGGGAGTCGATAATGAGACAATCGAGCTATCCAAATAAAGGCTCTGTATCGAAGGTGAGATTACTTCATGATGTTACATGGGGTAGTGTCTCTTCACTAAACATATCCGGCGATACTAACATTACTTTACGGCCTAGTACTTTTAAAAGGAGGGAAGGTAACCAGTCTGGTGCTACAGATTTTATTATAGGGGAAGAAAAGGAAAGTCAATTTACAACAACTTTAAAAAACGAAAATATAGCAAAAAATAGAGAAACCTCCGTAGTACCTTCTAAAAATGATTTGTCTGAAAAAAATAAACATCCAAAATGGAAATTGGCAAAAAATGCATTATTTTCTCCAATAAAAGCCGTCTTTGAAGGCTCTATAGATGACTTGAGAAAGGTTCATCCTGAAAATAGTATAAGACCAGAAGAGGAGATTAAATCAACACCTATTAAGCTTAACTTAAAAAAATACTTTTCTCAAAGATCCAAGCCACAGGCAGATACAGACGAACAAACTATTTGGGCTGATTTCCATAGACTAATCACCTTCATAAATAAGATGTTGCTATTCTACAAGCCTTCTCACTTTCCGTTCTGTGTCAAAGTTACGGATCTTCAATTTAATTCATTTCCAACTAAGTTTAAAGGTGATATAAAGATGTCTAAGGACTACAAGACAAACCCTAATACATTATTTAGAGTACCCATAACATTACAGAAATCTCGGAATGATGGGTTCTACATTTTCATTGACTCGACAGAGAAGATTCAAATGGTGATATCTTTGACCGTCCTCCCGAAACTAGCCATCCAGACGAAAAATTTGAAGCAAAAGAGCATTATAACCAGTTATTCCAATGAAGACTTTGAGATGCTAAGATCTAGGAAACCTATGTTCTCAGCTTGTATTACTGTAGAAAAGTATTCTTGGAATGACTTCAAGATCAAAGAGCCGATCAACTTCGTGAAAACGTTTGGTATGAAATCGATAATTGTTGATATGGAGGAAGGACGAAATGTCCTTAGGGTGTGGGTGAGGAGTGACTCGGCCTACGTGGCCCATTTCATGAGCAATTTCCCATTGTTTGTGTGTCACAGGGAACACCTCTGGAACGTATTGCAGAGAGATTGTGAAAAGATTCGCCGGTTTGGAAGTGAAGTAAGTGCCAAGTTCCTTGCCCTGATACAACAATTTGGTAGAGATGAATACGCCAAGGCTCGCTCAGAATTTTATCAAGAAATCAACACATTAACCATTACACCCACATCACGACCGTGCCTGCATGTGGCGTTTTTTAATGAGATGCTCAAAGTGATTAGGATGTACATAACATCGAATGATGAACTTAAACAATGCATAAACGCTCTACGCGTTATGCTGCTACGCTTGGATTTGTATTTGGTTTCGAAGAAAGTCCAGGACTATGGGACAGTTATAAATCCTGAAGCGCTGGTGTTTGATTCATATTCAGTTAGTTTGAAGAAGGAGCAGGTGGAAATATCCGCTGCTCTCTTTATTCAAGCATTGTTTAGTCGGAACTTGCTAAATAAAATGAAGGCATTACACAATCCCAATAATAAAATCCACAAGACTATTGCAGAAAAACTCAGGAAAATAAATGACGTTGTGTTCAACGTCAACAGAAGAGACACGACAGTGTCCAAGATGGTCTGGTCAGTCTTCACGGAGGATCCTGCTCTCATGGAGGTCTGCAGTTTCAAATATGACCTGGACTTGGTCTTAAATGTGACCGAGTGGAAGTCGTCAGCAACTAATGCCTTACCTCACACTTGGGTGCCTTTGATACACGCAACGCTGCAGTGCCATGCAACATCGCCAACCTTGTGTGTCGTGGAAGTTAACTGTCCCTTACAGGTGTACATGGTCAGAATATTTGACAACGATTCTATGAAAGAAATGACTCGAATTACCCACTCAGTAATACCTAACTACTACTGTCAGAACGAGAGAGGGTACACCCTTCTTGTCTACGGCTGGACGGAAGATATTAGATCGAAAGAAATATCATGGCGAATGCAGATCATTACCAATAAGGGTAACCTACCCTTACATTTTTGCTCTAAAGCCAAGTCAACTATGACTTGCACGCTGACTAAAGCTCCTGACATGGGAGTACAAGAAATTAAAGATATTTACATTCCCAACAGAAAAAACTTGGTATTCAGGTGTTTACTCAAGATAAAGCAAAGGGCTTTACTGTCTTTCAGGATCACCCCTTCATACAATCGAGCCAAACTGATGGTTAGTCTTAAAACTGTAGATGACAAGCTCTTGGCTCAGGAATCAAGTGAAAGCTGCGTGGTCATACCAGCTGTGTTCATTGAAACGAATGATCAACTTGAGGAGACAACGTTTGTGATAGAGGCCATTATTTTAGACGACAGCTGGCCGGTCAAACACACAGAATTTCCTAATGTCAAGAAGATAAAACTGAAAAGTCATCAAAAATTAAACTTATTAGAAGTCAGGAGGACCACTAAAAGTATAATTATTCCTAAAGTTTCTCGAAAAACACTTGACACGTCATATAAACGGCCCCACGACAGGCGGGCGAGCAAATACTGGGAGTCCACGGAAACCACTCAAGATAAACAGTTCTGGCACCTCCAAGTCCTCCACGGCGATGAACACGATCATATAAAGCTGAGTCAGGACACCAGTCAGAAGGATATTTTCCAGGAGTTGAAGAATTCCTGGGAGCTTAACGATCCTGGGAGGGCAGCTCGTGGAATCAAATTAAGGAGGAGATTTCTGATAAGGAACTACCTTCAGAAGACTTCATTGGAGAAGACGTTCCATTCCACAGAGACGTTGGCAGCCAACGTTTCGACGACAAACATAGACGCCGACGACATGAACTTGAGCTTGGACAGACCTCAGTCCTCTTCCTATAGCTCTAATCTCCTCGGAGGTCAAGATTCAGAGAGGCACGTAAAGACGGCGAGGGACCGTGAAGAGGATTCGAGGAATCTACAAAAGAAGAAGGAGGAATTTGAATCTTTTTACGCTTGTTTAAGACGTGGCCTAGATGATTTTTCGACAGCTCAGCGCGAACGTCATGCTAAGGCTATCAGATTATTGAACGAATCAAGGCAGGAGTCGGCAAGGATTATGCGTTCCGCCTACAAAATACGTGATAGGATCGTTAGTGAACGAATGGAAGAACTACTACCTCAACAAGAAGAGGAATATAGTAAGGAAAAACTGAGCCTTCGCAAGAAAAAGAGAGAAATTAAGAAGAAATCAAGAAGCAAAAGCCGTTCTCCAAAGAAGAAAAAGAAGATTTAATTGAATACCAAGTAAACCTAATCTTGTTTCATGTTCTTTTGAATAAGAATATATAATATATTATTAGATATTTCGCGCTAGCTTTGGTCTTTAGGACAGTTGAAAGGCTGTTAAAAATAGTTCCATCCTCATCAGCTAAGCAAACATATTTCGTTCTTTGGAAAGAATAGAGTCAATTTAAATAATAGTGACAATACATATTTGTAAAAGCGGATGAGCAAGGAAATGTTTTACTAACACTTCTAAACTGTCATCAATGTTTAAAATTAATGTGAATGTACTATTTTCATGATCTTGAATTGATTGTGTCATGGGCATGCCTGACCGGGGAGCGGAATGGGGGGAGATACATCACCCAACCTCCCCAATATGTGTGATGTAAGGGAAACCTCAAATAAAGATGTTTTTAACAAAATAAGAATTTTATGGTATAATATAAACAAGTTTACATATACATTTAATGAAAGAATAAAGAAGATGTTCGGTGAAGTCTATGTCCACTTAAATCTAGTGATTTTATTTTGTTAACACAGATAAACCAAAATGATAATGGCATAGAAGCGTTCTGTTAGGCCTACCTAACACTCGTATGCCATCGTAATAAATAAATAAAGAATAACATTCTGGGAGCTGGAGTAGGAGGCAGAGGACAGGAAGCATTGGTGGTCTAAGTTCACTGACAAAAGGAATATACCTTTCGTAAAACAAAACACATAGAAATAATAATATGAATCATAATAATTATTATTAGCACCGCGTCTTACTACCCGTTCGGGTTATACGCACTTACGCTAATGTGTAATGGTAGGGTGATATGGAGGACCTACAGTTTAACGTGGAATCCGAACCACGGTGGAAGCCTGGTATTCCACACATTCACAAGTTGTGATTAATACACATCTTGTCAGAGGTGAAGAAAGGGTTTGGTAATCAGATAAATCTGTGTCGGGACCGAGGATTGAACCCCGGACCCTCAACATAGAAGTCTGACACCTTACCCCCTAGACCACCAGTTCGTTTGAAAGACTTGGGCATAACTCCCATAGGCCCTGTTAATTATCATATAACACAAAATGACTAGCACTATTGTAAGTAGAGCTATGTTACGGACACCGCTAGCAGGGGGTAGAGGGGTACACCACCTCTAATAATCCGTACAAATGGGACACATTTAGTACCAATAAATATAGAGAGAATTATTGTTCTATTCCTAGAATCAAAATTTCCCATTTGGGGCAGTGCATAAATGATTAAGGCAACTTTTTTTTTATATGACTTTCTAGAATTAATTGATGTAACATGATTAGTGTTAGACTGTGCTGACCGCTACACCTGCAACTTTTATGTCCTCCCTCTTCTCTCACTCCATCCTTGTCTAACAGGTAGCTGGGTAAACCTGTAATGATATTGTTTTGGACCCCTCTTAAATATTCAAAAAGTCATGGATGAAGTGTAATTTTCTTTAAAGTGCTATAAGTAAATTATCCTTTTAATACTTCATCCATGGAAAATCACGCGTTTTCAGAAATAATGTCAATGTAATACGCTTTAAACTTCTTTTTTTTTCATCTCCGTAGTATTGAAAAGATCTTATGACGCTGGCTCCCTATACCCAATAGGAAGCCAGCCTTCACAACATTGTATTACCAGGAGTCTTTCTATTAGTTGGTTTTGACACTGGTAACAAGGGGTCCAAGAGGCAAGGGGTAGGTTATATATAAGCCTTTTGTGCGTATGAACACACAACTTAAATCCATAGAGTACACAGAAAATGTTAGCGAGTAAATTTACGGAAAAATCATCTGTAGTTAAACGAAAATTGTATCATTTTATATAATATCTTCGTACCGAAGGTGTAATCATCTTAATAAACCGGGTGGGGTGCAACATGAAAAGTTTTGTTTACTTAATATCGTTATAGATATTGTTCAATCACAGGGCATTATCACGATTACAATACGTACCGCTTTAATTAGTGCTCGATCACGGGACAAATATCAGCTAAGTAAAAGGTAACAATTTTAATTGGCGCTCGATCACGGGACCATAAATACCAATATTAAACCGTAATATTTTAATTGGTGCAATCGCGGGTTAAATAATCAGTAGCACAATAATTGTCTCCCAATCATGTGACAATTATATCACCAAAAAAAAGTCATCACGATAAACCTGACTGCCAAGGGACTTATAGTGGGAGCTTTATTGGAAGAGAAGTTATGCGCATAGAAGAGTCTGGGCTCACTTTCTTTGAACCCAGTACTATATTCTGGAAATAGTGATTTCTAGACTCTGACTGTAACCCTTATATATATGTATGCACACGATTGGTGATAGCCAGAGGTCCTTAGTCTGAGCTGAGGTTAGGCGAGGGAGTGTACCAGCGCGTCCGGGCTAGCGTGCCCGGGAGTAGGCAGCGTAATCAACGAATGGCCCGGCGTGTCCAGTGAGTGGGCCAGCGTGTCCAGTGTGGGGTCCAGCGTGCCCATTGTATGGACCAGCGTGTCCAGTGTGTGGGCCAGCATGTTCAGTGTATGGGCCAGTGTATCTAGTGTGTGAGCCGGCGTGTCCAGTGTGTGGGCTAGCGTGTCCAGTGTATGGACCAGCGTGTCCAGTGTGTGGGCCAGCATGTTCAGTTTATGGGCTAGTGTATCTAGTGTGTGAGCCGGCGTGTCCAGTGTGTGGGCTAGAGTGTCCAGCGAGTGGGTCGGCATACCCGGGAGAGGATTAGCGAATCCAGTGTTTGCGTAGCACGGGTCAGTACAGTGTGTCGTGCGCAGGAACAAGCTGCGACTTAAGTGGACTACACGTGTGACGCAGACATTGTTGTGAACTATGTTGATAATGAACTTTTTTTGTGACTGCTTTAAATACTTTAATAGCTACTATGCGTTTTGTGTTATTTATTTGTTTATTTAATTTAATTATATTTCATGTTTTCTTATTAGATTATTAATTTTACACACTTAAATATTATTCTTATTATTTTATTGAGTGGTTTGTTTAGTTGTGGTTAATTTAATTATATCAGTGTATGTGTTATTAATCTTAGTAATCAAAACCTTGAATATTCCGTGTGCATTTTTAATCTTGTTTAGTCAGCAGAGCACCCCAATATCCTTAAAAGAACTCGCGGGCCGCGGATGGTCAGGTCGCGTGAGCCCCGCGCTACAATCCGTAGTTTTGTCCCCTTCCTCCAAATAATTAAGAGTTAGCGACGCCCATGCATATGACTATACATCCCCCCCCCCCTAGCCCCACCAAAAGAGTGAACAAACTATTGATACAATAGCAAGGCATCGTATTTGAACTTAGGGTATAATAATAACAACCTTGAATTCAAATTTGTATTAATGTTCAGCTGAATGATAATATTTTGACAATGGACATAAGCATGTAATTGCTAATGTTAGAATAGGCTCTTTTTATGTTACACTAGCAAACGTACACATTGCGTGGTTACCCCTTGTAATACTTTTCTTTGATTCAAACAGAAAAAAAAAACTCTTCACTTTATTTATTTCAATCCAGTTTTTAATTAATTTAAAAAAATTAAATCCAAATTTTAAAATTCCGGCTTCTAGGTGCACATGTTTGTGCACATGTGCTAATAATGTTTAAATTTCAGACCTCTAAGTGCGACAGATATTGCTCATGACGGACGAACTTTTAATTTTATTAATATAGATAAGTCGTGGTTAGTGAGGATAAAATTATTCACTATAATATAGTACCATAGTGTAATCAGTCGAGGTAAGATTGCCACTTTGCTTGATTCCACTATTGTGTATCTTATAATATAGTACCATAGTGTAATCAGTCAAGGTAAGACTGCCACTTTGCTTGGTTCCACTATGGTGTATCTTATAATATAGTACCATAGTGTAATCAGTCAAGGTAAGACTGATACCTTGCTTGGTTCCACTATGGTGTATCTTATAATATAGTACCATAGTGTAATCAGTCAAGGTAAGACTGCTACCTTGCTTGGTTCCACTATGGTGTATATTATAATATAGTACCATAGTGTAATCAGTCATGGTAAGACTGCTACCTTGCTTGGTTCCACTATGGTGTATCCTATAATATAGTACCATAGTGTAATCAGCCAAGGTAAGACTGCCACTTTGCTTGGTTCCACTATGGTGTATCCTATAATATAGGACCATAGTGTAATCAGTCAAGGTAAGAATGCTTCCCTGTTTGGTTCCACTATGGTGTATCTTATAATATAGTACCATAGTGTAATTAGTCAAGGTAAGACTGCTACCTTGCTTGGTTCCACTATGGTGTAGCTTATAAGATAGGACCATAGTGTAATCAGTCAAGGTAAGACTGCCACTTTGCTTGGTTCCACTATGGTGTATCTTATAAGATAGGACCATAGTGTAATCAGTCAAGGTAAGACTGCCACTTTGCTTGGTTCCACTATGGTGTATCTTATAATATAGGACCATATTGTAATCTCTCAAGGTAAGACTGTGCTTTACAGTGTATTATGGTTCGAAGTGAAATGTGTATCTCCCCTTGTCAACATCTAAAATGACGCCACTGCTTGACTTGCCCTGCCAAACGACCCGAGAGACTGTATTTCCCTACTTTCCCCCTGTTATCCGACTAAATGTGGCCACTCTACGAGACGCCGATAAGTTTTGGCGGGCGTGTGGAGTTGTCAACAAACGGACGCACTTTCCAACCGAACCCGCTGCGAAGGTGCAGAGGTAAAAGTGAAAACCCACTTGGAATTCCGCCGGACAACGAACCAGCGGACACTTGTCGATAACATGCTTTGTGGCCGGTAAGAACATCTCGACGGGGATGGAGGGTCAAGTCATCGACACGATAATAATACATCCTATCAATAACTATTTTGTAATATAATATAATATAATATATAAATAAAACAAAGAGTGTGTGTATGTATATGTGTGTATCTCTTTTCTCTCCCTGTATCTCCCTGTATCTCCCTTTGTATCTCTGTCACTCTTTCTGTATTTATCTCACTCAATCTCTTTAATTCATTGTATCTCTCTCACTATATCTATATCTCTCTCATTCATTTTATCTCTCACTATATCCATATATATATCTCTAACTCTATTTGTATCAATCTGTGTATCCTTACCTTTACGTCTTACTCTCTCATTCATTGTATCTCTTTCATTGTACATATATATATATATATATATATATATATAACTCTCTTTGTATCTATCTGTATCCTTCCATTTCCGTCTTTCTCTCTCCTTCCTTCTAAAAAAATCCTTTTTAATTTAAAAGTTTTTTGGTACAAATTATCAATCATAGCTTTCCAATTCTAGTATACTTTTAAAAATAATACAAATCTTATAGAGTGGTAACCATTCTAGCAAGTTATGTTGTGTAATTTCTAAGAAAAAGTGAACCTACAAAAACATATGGCGTGTAGGAAAATGCTTCATCTCCTGGTTCTCTAAGAGCCCGTCTCACTCCACAGATAACACCTAACTTAGGTAGGTAATACAGCTAGAACCAGACGTCTGAAGATCCCATCTCACTCCACAGATAACATCTAGCTTTGGTAGGTAATACAGCTCTAACCAGACGTCTGAAG
>CABFWB010002858.1:0-90783 GCA_902151455.1 Timema bartmani
TAAAATTTCACGATCTATTTAACCTGTAATTGCCACAAGAGTTAAAAGAAAAACTAGAATGTGTTTACTAGACATTTTTTCTTAAATTTAATTATGGAAAATAAAATTATACTGTAATCCTTAAGGAAGTATTGTTAAAAGTGATTGATAATATTTTCAGTGATAATAATAGTAATACTTAGAAAATAATAATTATTTCCAAATATGTTGAGAAAAGTTACTTTCAGACAATGTTGGCATTACTGATAGCATCTGCTAGCTTCTGCTAGCTGTCATGTAAAACCAAAGAAGCGATGGGGGTACTGTAGCTTCTATAATAAACAATTTTTCAAAAAATTGTTGAAGGAGTGCCAATCCAAATGGTTCATAAAAACTATCTGATTTTAAAAAATGAGGAGGATGATCACGGTTTAAAACATACATAAGATTAAATATGAATGATAAACTACCTATTAAACGGCTTTAAACAGATATATAATTTTGTAATTATTTATATAATTTATAATTATGACCCCCCTATGAAAATGCTCTGGATCCGCCCCTGTATATAAGGTCATGTGATCTTCAGATATTACTTTTAATAGATAGTTTGAATTCCTGTAAAATAGTACTAATAATATTAATAAAACCTTATGTAAGTTGACCGCATTTTTTTTTAACCTTCTTGAGGTTTTTTATTTATCATAAACATATTGTACTATGCCAGTACCTACCGTATATTCCATAAAATACTATTCAATATTAAATACATATCTGACTATTAAACGATACATAAAAGCGGTCTTAATAATATTTCGTTTGTTAATTTAATTTTTACTCTCTTTAAATTTTATTTTAAGTACCAAATGAAACAAATAGTACGGTATACCCCATATAATTTAGCTCTATTTTATCTTAAAATAGAGACTTTTACTAAAACCTAGTAAGATTTATGTAAAGAAATAATAAAAGTTGTTGCAGAAACACTACACCAATATAGCCAAAATAAAATACACTGTTACAGAAACGCTGAGAAAAAAAGGGACATCTCCGTCCATCAAATAGCATAACAATAGATAGGAATTTTCTGTTGTCGAGTGTCCCTACATCCTTATTTATTATGGATATCTATCTAGCTGCAAAATTTCAGCTTCCTGGGTCTTCTGGGCTTCGAGATTTTTTTATTTTAGTTTTTTTGAAAATCTTCCCCCTTCCCCCTCCACTAAGGTTGTGACTCCAATGTCATTTTCAGTCAGCATGTGTTCCTGTACTCTTTGGGTTAGGGGATACCTACCTACTTGCAAAATTTTAGCTTCCTTTGCCTTCTGGGCTTCTATATTCTTTCAACCTTTATTTTATGAAAAAAACCCAAAAACAATCTCGGAGGGGCCCTATGGGAATTGTAGTCCATCAAGTTTTCTTAAACCCGTTTTAGGAGTTACCTGCCATCAAATTTCAGCTTCCTAAAGTATCTGGGCTTTGAGATTTTTTCAACTTTTTTCAATTTTTTTTCCACTTTTCCCCCCCCAAAATCCCTTATTTTGTGACACCCAATTAAATTTGCAGTCACCAAGTATTCCTAGGTGTATGTAGTTCCATAATTTCAATTAGTCTTTCAGTAACGCTACTCAATGTGAATTGTAAAAGCTGAACACAACTGGACGCAGGCAACGGTCAAACTCGACAAGATCGGGGGTTGAATCCCAGTCGGGTGTACTGAGGGTATTTTTACTAAATTATTTCCCACTCTTCCCCCATGAAAATGTGAGCACATTATATATAAAGTATATATTTCTTATCCCACTAAATTAGTGTAATAATGGAGATAGCCCGAACGGGTAGTAAGACGTGGTACGGTAATCCAAACTTATATATATATTAAAACAACTTTTAAAACATATTTACAGAGATTTGAGACTAGGCTTGATGAAAAAGGGCGATAGATTTAGCCTTCTTCCAACAAAATTAATGCAGTAATTTCTTTGTAGGCTAATAATAGATAATTTTAAGATATTTGAGAACTAGCAGCGAGCATTCCTCTTTACCTTGAAATAAGAAGTTTACTTGTTTTCTTTCTCCTCTTTCTTATTGACATGACAAAAGGTGGTTGTAGTTTAAGGGTGAAAGGGAATATAAGCATAGACTGAATAGAGAAGAACAGTAATTCTAGAAAAAGACACAGACCATTGTATTTTAAGCCGTGTAATCTGACAGCGATTGATATTTTCTCGCTGACCAAGGCGGCCACTGTAACAACCAGCGTTCAATCTCATGCGCAGAAGACAAGAATGTGTACACCCATTTTATGGTTATCTATGGTTGTGACTCAGTCTATATTATATAAGTTTTAATCCTTGACTTTTTCATTCAAAAGACCTTGGTTTGATTAGCGATGAGTCCAAGAGCTTACAAACTTTACCTTACGTGATAGCTAGAAATTATTTTAAAACTGCAGCATTGGTAACAATCAACGGGAAACATATTTTATGTTTTTTTTTTAAGTTGATTTTTAAGTTGATAAAAATCTTCCCGGAAAAGTGGGTCAAAAAACAAATTTCGTAACTAAGGTAAGGTACGAGTGTTTTGGAGTTAATTGGAAGTGCAATCAAAGGCGCTAATAACTCAACTTGTACTATGTTCTTATTCAAAAGGTATAAACCAAAAGTATAAAGTTACAAGTATGTATAATGTGTGACACTTTAATTAGTAATTGATAAAAAAGATTGCCCGCTTTGGTGGAGACTTAGAATAAGTAGTGTCAGACTGATATACAGTCTATTTTTTATATGAAGAGCCTTATCTAACGGCTAGAAACGTTACTATAAATAATTAATGAACGTATTCATATGTCAAGTCATGTGATCTGCAGTTGTCATATTTAATATGAACACAACACAAATAATTTAGTAGATTGTTGTAAATGTTGACCACAACAAATTATGTATGTATTTCCTAAAAAGCTCTTCCTATGAAAATTGAAGTGTAGTTTGTTTTGCCACTGATAGGTGAGGGCGTGGTTCAAATCCCGGCTGGAAGTAGAGAGTTTTTCTTTCCTAAATGGTTTCCAAGAGTCTCTACAAAAAAAGAAATTCGTGTACATTTCCTCTATATTGATACCTCCCTCATCACTACTCACATTAACTTAGTTAAAATGCATATAGTCTGAACGGGTAGTAAGGTATGGCGGAGGAAAATAAGTTATAAATGGTATTTTCTTCTCGTTCGGTGCATTACGTTATGATATACATTGATTGCCCAATTCTTAGATTAGATTTTTGCTAGCTCAGAACTTTATTGACAATGAGTCGTATTATTACAGCTTTTATGCATACTAAGGCTGGGTCTATATTCATTCATAGTTGATAATTAATAGCGATTAGTGCATAACACATATTGCGTAAAGAGTTGAAACACATTACCTTCAATGATGGTGTTCATAATAGAAACATAGTGAGTAGTGCACAATTCATAAAGTTGATTAAACGCATTATGCATGGACTTAAGCATAGACAAACCCGTTGACTAGAGATGTATCATCAACCAATGAGAATGCAAGGAAAGGCTCTAGCCAATTAAACTCCAGTATACAAAGGAGATGGAAAATATCTTCTATCCATGTTTGAAATACTCTGTGGTGTATTATTGGTTTATTATTAACTAATTGTCTTTGTTTTAGAATAAAAAACTCTGATTGCAAATAGGATTGATTCTGTTTTTGAATATCTAGTAGGTTTAGCTACCCTAATATTCATGACAATAATACAATCAGGACCAAATATAAATAGAATTTGATTTTAAGGTACATACTATAATACAGATTAATTTTATGTTTCAAAAGCACAGTGTAATAAACTTTGTTTTCCCAGTAAGCCACTAAAATAAGTATTGTTAAAGACCTACTAGACCAAAGGCCAACTTCTAGAAATAAAACACAATTGATTTGAGTCAATGTCTGCTATGCACACTACCTATTTGCTATTAGTTAAGCATATGTATGACTAAACTCAGTCCAAGATAGATTAGTAACCGTACAAATAACTATTTCTCAATGAAAAACAAACAAATTTAATTTTTTTTTGAACTCATGCATTTTTTTGACGTTACTGTATTTATATGAGAACTCGAATAGTTATCAGATTTGCAAACTATCCAAGTAACCTCCAATAAAAAACCCAAAACAATTGGCAATTTAAAAAAACCGCACGTACGGAGATTACTTCAGTTAATACTAAAGAGAAAGAGAGAAAGAAACAAAAGCGCAGTTGCGGTCAAGCCAATCAACAAGCGTGCTGGATAACGTCCATTGTACAACCTTCTTGTACTAAGAGGGCAGAAAGGAGGAGAAAGTAGTAAAACACAGTTTATTGTGAGCGTGCTCTGACCTAAATAAAGCTTTCACAAGATTGTTTGGAACAATGTTTTACTGCTGACGTTTTACGTCTTGATTATTTTCTTCCTTGACGTTTTAGGTCCTGATTATTTTCTTCGTAGAACCGTTGAACTATATATATAATTTATAATATAGATATATATAATTTATAATATAATACAATTTTATATATGAAGAGAAAGATGATTTCGGCCGTGGCCAGGACAACTATATTTATAGCCCATTATTTTTGATAGATTTTGGTTCAATGAGAATGTTTTTAAATCCCAAACTGGTGGGAAAGCGGAAACAAATGGGGCTTTAATCTTTACCTGCTTGGAAAGTAGATACATACAGTTTTTTAATCTTGATCTGTCGGGGAAGCAGCTAAGGCCAGATGTCTCAAATTTACCTCGTGGGAAAGCAAGTTAGGGAGTATCCAACTGGTATAAAAGCAAATAATGACAAGGCTTAAATCTTCACATGGGAGAAAGCACATGAGGGTGGGTTTTATAATCTTCAGTTGAGAGGGTGGACAAGGCCGTAGCCAGCCAATCATTTCAGTGGGGGGGGGTTTGGTGGGCACAACCCTCAATTGTGGAAGTATCCCCTAATTGCCGGAAGTTAGTAAGAATTTTAAATGATAAACAGTTCTAGACGCTATCGGAAGTGTTTTTTATGGCAACATAACACCCTAACTACCTGAGGCTACGACAAATTCTAAATATTAAACATCTCTAGAAGCTCTCTGAAGTGTTTTTTTTGGCAACATAACACCATAATTGCCGCACTCTGAAGTTTTTTTTATGTTAACACAGCCCCCTAATTTGTACTTGTATCTTAATCTTGATATTGCTTGAACCAGAAATAAAGCCCTATATATTTTGTTCATAAAATCTCGGGGAGGGGGGTTTGAACCCCCAACTCCCCTGGCTACGGCCTTGAGGGTGGGGGAAGCAGATGAGGGTGGATTTTAAATATTCGCCTTGGAGGAAAGCAGATAAAGGTGTGTTTTTAATTTACAGCTGGGGAAAAGCAAATAAATGCGTTTTTTTATTTAAAAAAAAATCAGTATTATGGTAACAGCAGTTAAATTGCCAATTCATTTATTCCATCCTCTCCCTTTCCTCCCCTCCGCCCCAGAGTGGTCTATGATATTTCCTTCTCTCGCTTTCCACTTTCTATTTTTCTCTCTCTCTCTCTTAACTACCAAATTCTATTACGCATTCAAATTAAATAATACCTTCCCTCCCTCCTTCATGCTTTCCCTGAGTGGTCCACGGTATTACCTTTTCTCTCTCTCTCTCTGGAGTACCAAGTTAGATTACGTATGCATTTATTCACCCCCTCCTTCCTGAATGGTCTCTCTCTCTCTCTCTCTCTTCCCCCTCCGAGCCAGATGACACCAAGTTCTGGGACAGTGAGGAACTTAATGTGCAATATCTCCCTCCTCTTCCTCCGCTTCACCAGGATGGATTAAACCCATAACTGGTAGGGGCATAGCCTAGAAGGATGAAGGAAAATCACCGATGTAAAGACATAACTGGTAGGGGTATGACCTGGAAGGATGAAGTAAAATCACCGTCTTGAAGACATAACTGGTAGGTGCATGGTCTAGAAGGACGAAGGAAAAACACCGTTTTTTGAGATGGAACTGGTGGGGGAGTGGTCTGGAAAAGCACCATCCTAGAACACTGTCTTGAAGACATAATTGATAGAGGTATGGCCTAGAAGGATAAAGGAAAAGCATCGTATTAGAGCACAGACTGGAATGCATAACTAGTGAAGGGTTAAGAAAGAGCATAGAACACTGTCTTGAAGGCATAACTGGTGAGGGGTTAGGAAGGAGCATAGAACACTGTCTTGAAGGCATAACTGGTGAGGGGTTAAGAAAGAGCATAGAACACTGTCTTGAAGGCATAACTGGTGAGGGGTTAAGAAAGAGCATAGAACACTGTACTTGAAGGCATAACTGGTGAGGGGTTAAGAAGGAGCATAGATGATTAACTTGTGGGCATATCTATGGCCTAGAAGGAGGATAGAGTATAGGAGGAGCAATAAATTTGAAATTCGATTTGGAATTAAAGGGTGAGAGGAATAGTAATTAAGATGATTCAGTTATGCGAGGAGAAGTTGTTTGATCAGAGAGTCGAACCGGAACCGTTCAACAAGAGAGAACTATCAATGTATATTGTTTTATCTTGTCACATCGGAGCTTACAAACACTAGAAGTGACTACAAGATGGTTTCCCCAGTCATTGCCCCTATAAGACGGTTTCCCAGACCAAGTCTCTACCAGTCATGACTACAAGACGGTTTACTTCATTCTCCAGGACATACTACCACCGGTTATGTCTTCAAGATGGTACTATGAGAAAATGCTTTTCTTTCATCCTTCTAGGCCATGCCTTTACCAATAATGTCTTCAAGACAGTTCCTTAGGACGGTGCTTTCCAGACAATTCCCCCATCAGTTATGTATTTAAGACGGTGTTTTTCCTTCGCCCTTCTAGGTTATGCATCTACCAGTTATGTCTTCAATATAGTGCTATTAAACGATGCTTTTCTAGGCCATGCTGCTCCCAGTTATTTCTTCAAGACGGTGACTTTCCTTCATCTTTCTAGGTCATGTTCCTACCATTTGTGCGTTTAATCAAACCTGGTAAAGCAGAGGAGGAAGTATTGTGCTGTACATCAGGAAGGAGGAAAGGGATGGTATGAATTGATTTGCATGCGTAATAGAACTTGGTAGTCTCCAGAGAAATCGAGAGAAAGTGGAAAAAGAGAGAAGGAAATATCATAGACCACTCAGGGAACATAGGAAGGGGGGGAGGGGGAGGTATGAATTAAATTGCAAGCGTAATAGAACTTGGTAGTCTCCAGAGATAGAAAGTGGAAAAAGAGACGGAAATATCATAGACCACTCTTTGGCGAGGGGAGTGGGGTGGAATAAATGAGTTGGTAATTCAACTGCTTTTACAGTAATACTACATTCACCCGGTGTAAAAACATTAAGGACAGAGTTTTAATCTCCACTCGTTTGTAAAGAATATAGAAGATTGTGTTATAATCTTCACTTCGTGGGAAAGTAGATAAGGGCTGGATTTTTAATCTCAAACTGGTAGTAAAACTGACATGGGAGATTTTAGTTAATCTTCAATTGTGTGAAAGCAGGAAAGTATAGAGTTTAAATCTTTAATTGGTAGGAAAATAGACAAGTATGGTGTTAGGAATCCAGATTCTAATCACACCACTCTCATTTGGTCTTTTTTTAAAAAGGGGGAGATGGTATTCTAAGTACACATTATAAAGAAACTGATTAGCCAACATCAGCCCACGACTCACAAAATAATACAACTCTGAACCATACACAAAACCCAATATCAAAGTCACGGCCTTCAATTTACCTCTGTTAAAAGTTAAGCCCCAATTTAGCCAAATATATATTTTGAGACCGTAACTCAAAACCCAGGCCTTTAGCTTGGAAGGCAGATGCACTACCGAACTATGAAGAACGTTCTAATGCAATAAAACACATTGAGAAGCTGACATTTTTTGGGTTGCATTTTGTTGTCATCTAATCAACAGTTCAAAGGTAATCAATGTTGAATTTGTAATATTACTGCCAAATAATCAAGCTATGGTTGTGTTGAGAGCCGAGTTTACTTAAAGATCAGAAAAGATAGTCTAATCAACCTGTTCCGTAAAAATGCAAATAAAGTGAATAAAATAAAGCTAACTTTTCTCCTATCAACTACCCTCATGTAGACAAGTGTTTAGTCAAAAGTCCTCATCCCTACCCCTCTTGCTTCCTCCCCAAAACCCCCAAAACCCATAAACGCACTGTTTCCTAATATCAGTGCTATCTCAGTAACTATTAATCGTAAAACTCTGCGATTTGTTTTAAAAATCTTCTAATAGAATGGGAAAATCAAATAATGGGGTTATATTTGTTCTCCATTAGTAAAAATATAAAAAATCTCTAAAAAAATATTTTTTTTTCGCATTGTGCTTGTATTCGTATTTATTAATCTAAACTGGGACAGAGAAGGATTTATGTAAAAAAAAGTTCCCAAAATAAGTCGAAAAGCACTTAAAAGAGCTTTGAAAATATACACTATAAGGTAAATATTAGTTTCTTATTATTTTGGGGAGAATGAAGCAATTACATACCTTAACTTACTTAAACGACATCCAAGCAGTTCTTCATATTCCTACAGACTATGACTAACGAACAAATATTAATGCGAACATCAAAGTCTATTTGTGGATTGACCAATTGAAGAGGGCTCAGTGACCGGACCGTGATGAAGTTTGTAGTATGTGCTCCTGGATTACTCCAGATTAATGAGGCATTTGAGGATTTCTCTGGGTGTGTAACAAAGTTCAGTGAGCAGCACGCAGAACTTAGATATAGCAGAAGAGAACGAGAGCTCCAGGATGTAAGCAAATTTGTTTATTAGTTTCATGCTCATAATCCTTTTCGACAGGACAATGATTTGGTTTCTCTGTATTCTGGGCTTGCAGCTACAAATGATGGTGTTAACTTTGATAATGCGTTTGAAGTGGGGCTTTACAGCATGAAGGAAATTTAAGGTCATACCTTTGCTGATGTTAGGCTGAAAATAAAGAATAAAGTCAAAACGATAACAATTGTAGCAAGCAGTATAAGGGTGAGATCAGAGGATGCAGCAATACATCCTGATAAGTTGTTCAACAGAGTCGTTTGCATCACCCAAGGAACACAAAACTTCAAGTATTATTTCAAGTACGAGCTCAGCCCCTATCCATTGGCTTTGTTTGAGAATAGTTAGATGTTCGGAAAGGGAACCAAGTCAAGTATAGTCAAGGTATTAGAGAAATGGAATGCAAGCGAAGAAGAACAGCAATATTTGAGAATAAGATAGATGTAATATATGGGGGATACCTTCTGCATAGTATTGTGTGGCCCAGTCTAGAAACATATGGGAACATTATTCGAATATATGTGACCCATGTCATTGAGAAGTATGGGAAATAATGCTATATGGTGTTTGATGGATACCCAGATTATTCCACAACTAAGGGCCTAAAACACATTCGCAGAGGAAAAAGAACTTCACCGCAGATCAATTTAACCCCTGAAATGAAATGTTCTTTAAATAAAAAATAATTTCTATCCAATCCAAATAACAAGAAAAATCTTATGGGATTGCTTGTTCAGAATCTAATTGAAGAACATATTCAGTGGGTGAGGAGGACGCAGATGTTGAAGTCATACAGAAAGCTAAAAAGTCTTGAAGAGTCATAGCCAAAGCTCGGTAGTTGTCGTTGGGAAAGATACTGACCTGTTAATATTACTCGTTGGATTACTAGAATCAGAAAAGCTTAGAATGTCTTTTCAAAAATCTTCTGGGACTAACACCTTTACAACGTTGTATGATATTTGCAAGATACACGAAAGAATTTGAGAAATGAATAACGTGCTTATCTTCATACATGCTATAACAGGTTATGATACCACTGCTGCCTTGTTTGGAAAAGGCAAGATTACAGCTTTTATTATGCTTGAAAAGTCTGAGCAGCTCCGTACGAAAGTCATAATATTTAATACAAGGGGCGCTGAGTGAAACGAGGTTAAAAAAGCAGGAAAGAATTTCATTATCAAGTTGTATGACTGTTGTGATTCTAATAATTTTGATGAAAGCAGGTATACAATGTATCTCAAAACAGTGGTGAGAATGTATTTCAAATTAAAATTCAACATGGCATCTCTACCTCCAACCTCTGTTGCAGCTGAGCAACACTCCTTTCGAACTTATTACAGGGTTAAAAGAAATGGCCTGGGCAAAAGGATATCGATGCAACTGAATGGGGTTGGAGATTTGACAACAACAAACACTAAGCTGTTCATCATACAAAACCAACAGCATCCGAGGAAGTTATCAACTTGGTCAACTGCAACTGTGTGAAGATGTCTTTAGATTGTACGGAAATGTGTGGAGTTTGCAGAGGATCCTGTACCAATGCTACTATGGTACAAGAAGTGGATTTAGATGAGGACATAATGGAGGTTCAAGGAACTCACTCTCGAGAACTATGTTATAATTGGTTCATCTATCCTCAAACAGATGAACTTGGTAACATGGACATTATACTATAAGTGTAAGAGGTAATTAGTACTTCAGAGTAGTACCGATGTACGGTATTAAGATTTTCACTATCTTCTCATATTTTGTTAAAACATAATTTTCTTCTTCTTGAAGTTAGTATTTATTGGTAGTAGTCCTTTCAATTTTTTTCATGGTGATAAACTATTTTACAAGAGCCTGAAATAATGTCCCACACTGCCATTTAATGAAAGTTCTCATTCATTTTAAACATTCTTAAGAAACTAAATTTGAATTATAGTACATGGTTTTAAAGCTATCTTAATTGATTTTCGACTTATTTTGGTGATTTATTTTACATAATCCATCTCTGTCCAAATTTAGATTAATAAATACAAATAAAATGCGGAAAGAATTGATGTTTTGAGGGGAATTTATTTTTTTACGCTTTCATTGCTAATGGAGAACAAATATAACATCATTATTTGATTTCCTCATTCTATTAGTAGATTTTTAAAGCAAACCACAGAGTTTTACGATTAATAGTTACTGAGATAATACTGATAACAGGAAACAGTGAGTTTATGAGTTATGGGGGTTTTGGGNGGGGGGACTTTTGACTAAACACTTGTCTGCATGAGGGTAGTTGATAGGGGGAAACTTAGCTTTATATTTTTTCTTCCTTTATAAACCTCAGGTTGACTAGGTTACAAGTTTTACTACTAGTTCGGGCTACATGCGTATATATTTATTCCAATGGGGTAGGGATGAGGATGGAAGCATTTTAGAGGTAATCCATCCGCAATTGCGTGGAAGGAGAGTGGGAATATATTTAGGGAAAACCACCCTCAATAGACCTGGCCGGAATTCGAAGCATGATCTCCCATGCCATCAGCAGGCCAGTCCAACATGAGAGTGATACTTTAGACCAGAAGACTTAAACCCTCAGCCCGTGGGCCACTTTCAGCCAGCGATAACATTTTTTGCGGCCCGCTGGCTCATGAACAATATAAAATTATTTAAAGAGAAAAAATGACACAGATATTTATTTTATATAATCAACTAATAAAATAAATACATATTTTATTTACGTATTTCACGTTATTATATCAACCACTTTTGCTTTTTACGTGAATAAAAGTATTACTTTTTACACAAATATTCTTTAAACCAGCAAGTGAAAACTCTAGTGGACAAGACAAATCGCGCGATCTCCTGCTATATATATATAAAATCTGAAAATAAGAAAAAATAACAATAGAACATACTTTATGAGAAATCCAAAACTTTACCTGTCAGAGACGAGACTAATCCCTAGTGTGAGTATAAGTGTATAAGAATGAGCCGATACGATTATTTTAATATGCATACAATCCAAATATTTCCAGTACAGTATTGTGGCCCACGAGCCAACAAGAGAGAGTCCCTTGGATATAAAAAAGGTTGAAGATCCCTTCTTGGACCATACAACCACTAAAGTGGGTGTCAATCGGTATCATGTTTTATTTGTTTTTTTCTTCCTGATTTGTTTGGCTTGGTATCTTAGCAATTTTTTAAATCCAAGCCGTTCTATGTTACTTTTGATGTATCCTTTTTTTTTACAATGTATCATTTTCTTATTTAAATAATTTCAAACAGGCTAAGCACCTACATACTACCTTATCCTAATCCCCTATGTTAACCCCCCTACCCTATACTAAATTAACTAAATCTTATTACTAAGTAGATGTTCATCGCCAGGATCTCTACTCTAAGCCCGATGGTGACCAGGAGGCTGCCAAACAGCCGCCTTTTTCCATCTTGATCCAGGAGGCCCAACTGCCTCAATACCTTTCTCTTGTAACCAAGAGAAGGGATCAGCCAGTCTGTGTCCGGGTGTCGGCACGTCTCAAGTTTTCCTCAATACCTTTCTCTTGTAACCAAAAGAAGGGATCAGCCAGTCTGTGTCCGGGTGTCGGCACGTCTCAAGTTTTTTTTAATGAACTAAGGAACCCGGTGTTTAGAACATTATCATCGGTGAAATTGGGGTCTCTCTTCACACACTAGAAAAGTTATGGCCGGATGATTAGATGTTATGTATATTCTAGTGTTAATTTAGTTTGTAAGTCATATACCGATTTAAGTTGGTTCAAAAAGGCTCGTTAAATATATAATAATGATGATAATAATAATAATAATAATTATAATCCACACCAGTGGGAACGTGGACTAGATATCAAACTCATCTAGACCAATTCACCAATGATGGAGAGGTCAGATTTAGAATTACATGTGTACTGAGGAATATTACTATGTATGAATTATCCCTCTCGCTATCGCTATATATATAAAAGCGGGCACATTTCCTATCCATGCTTTTTTACTCATCCTAGCCTTTAGCTTAATTAACTCTGGAAAGCCCGGACGAAGTGTAAGTAGAACGCTGAGGAAAAATATAAGGTACTTAAGTGTACAGGTAAATTAATCTTGTACAAATTTGAATCCTTTTAGAAGCATTAAGAACTTGATATAGGATAAAACGATAAAAAAAACCCAGGAATTTGATAAGATACTCCAGAGATGACGTCGTTTGATTGCCAACTTAATCTGGCACAGAAATGGGACACGAACCCTCTTGATTCGTCTTGCGGGAAATCAGCGTTGCTCATGTTTCTTGACCGGCTCGTAACGACAAGTTCCCGAAGAAGAGTTGAGGCGGGAAATAAGACAAACTTTCACACAGATGATGTCCCGAGACGCTAGGACTGAAAGAAAAATTCTATAGTGGCTACCATCTTCATATTATATAGATTTACTATATACATATATTTTAAATCCATAATGGTTTCCAGCCTGTGGGTCAGTTTTTTTATTCAAGCCATATATTTTATACTACCATCTTAATAGGCCTGTCGTAGCTTCATATGCCTACTAACTTAAGACTAGGACAGGCACAACATCCAGTCCCCAGCTGTTAATTTATAAATGTGAAAGGGTAAACACATATATTCATAAATATATTATTAAAACGAAGCAGTGAAATCGACTCCGAATCGACTCCTGCATGTGAATAGCAAGTAATTCATTCGAAACAAGTAGAGACAAATTAGTGGAAAGTGTTCAACAGCAAAGGTCCCATTAAATACATTTAGGTAAGTTAGTTTCTGTTTTTTTATTTGTTTGTTATTATATTCAGTAAATAAAGCCCACTATTTTAGAATAAATCTCAGTGATTAATATGTTAGTAAAAACTAGGGGAGCATGAAAATATTTTAAGATATTCAGGGGGCCCCGAGTAATAAAAGGTTAAGAACCACCGCTCTATGGCATTAGGAACTCGAAAATTCATTGCCGCACTTATAACAGTGCACAACCTATCCCTATCTTGAGACAAAGCTATCCAGTCCACCTCATTACACCATATCTCTTTCATGTAAATTCTAATGATATCCTCCCATCTGCGTCTGGGTCTTCCCAATGGTATCTTCCCATTGGTTTTGCCATTCAATCTCCTGAAAACTGTCCTAAATTTCACTTAAGAAGTAAAAAATTCAACAATAAAAAACCAACAAAATATCAAAATAAATGTATATAAAATAGTTTAAAAAATAATAGGAAAATGACACCAGGGTACGGAAATTGCAACCAAAACCTTTGGCTTAGCGCGCGAATGCTATTTCACCGTTGTTGAACCTGTGTTTCATTTATAGATTGACAAGGATAAGTCCAGAGTAAATACCGATTGAATTAGCTGATTGTTTCGTGTTAACAAATACCTCTCTAATTTAAAACGGGTTTTTGTGCTATCACCGGATACAACCACACCTCACCATTGACCATGGAGAATAAAAAAGGGGACAACACAACGAGTGGTTTTATTCCAATCAGCATTGACCCAAATGGGTTTTCTGAGTCCCCTCGTGGTTGACCTGGCTTTCTGTGAAGTCCGTTGACCCAGCCCTAGATATCCCCAACACCCTGGATTGTCTCATCTCGCGTCGCATCGAGCGCCGTCGTCAGGGCAACAACGAGAAGATAGATGGAAATATACAGTAACAACTTCCCTCTTTCATCGGTCCCTATTTACATTCCCCTCCCGCTATAACCTAACCGACTAGATATGGCAGGAGAGGTGGTAAGTGGCAGCTAGCTGAAGCTTCTTTATAGCAAACTTTGGCTGAAAGTAACTAATGTCAACCTATTAAAATAATATTAGGAAGAAAGAGTATTCCAATATTGGTTGCCTTGAAGGAAAGAAGAACATTATAGGAACTGAATGAGGAGACAGAGGACAGGATGTATTGGTGCTCTAGGTACACTGAAAAAAGGAATAGACACGTCGTAAGACATAAAACCTAATAATAATAGTAATAATACTTATTATTATTATTATTTCCAAATAGGTTGACATTAGTTACTTTCAGCCAAAGTTTGCATTAAAGAACCTTCTGCTAGCTGTCACCACCTCTCTTACCGTAGAGGGGGGGGGTGGGTATGCCTCTGTATTATTTTCTTCTCTTTCATTCTCAAGTCAAACTACTTTCTTTTGCTCCGTCGATATTACTTATCTCTATAAAGTTTTTCAAGTTTGATTCCTTGCATGGCCTAAACAATCATCTGGTAAAATATTGTGGCTTCCCCTTTCAAAATTATGGGTTAGCGGCTAGGGGATTATGTGTCTTTTTTTCTCTTTAGAGTTTAGTTAGTCATGTGTTTTTATATGCAAGCACTTTTTCAAAACATACACGATCAATACCCTTCTTTCAATGTGTTTATCATCTTATCCTTATCCCTTTATTCTTATCTGAACTTCCACTCTTCTTTAAGCACTTATTATCTACCCCTTCTCCCTTTCGCACACACATACACACACAAGTTTACGCACATACATACATATACCAGCACACATACACGCGCGCACACACACACAAGCAAACACTAATGCGCACACGCACGCGTTACGTACGACCCGACATGTTCCTGCCGACAAGAGGATGCATAGCAACACTCTGATGCCCCCCTCATCACACAGCTGTGTGAACTTCCGGCAAGCAGACGCCTCCGTATCGACGCGTCGTGGCGGTTCACAGCTGCAAAGTAAAGGGGTTGGTCACTTCATACGGGTTCGTTTCGGGCCTTCCTCCAGAAAAAAAAGGCCTACAACTATCGGACGTATTTATTTAAACTCATGACAGTTCTTAACTTTAATTTTATTATTCTTTTTAAAATCCTCTTTCTTGCTTGTAAATGTATTTTGTCATTTATTTATTTCTCAGTCGATTTTTGAATACTGTCCCAAACTGACACAGCCATTCATAAAGCTTCTCACTAAACCAAGGAACCATTTGTACAAACCGTCAAGCCATTTAGCACTAGAAAACCAGTTTTTGTTTTGGATTAAAAAATTAATTTACTAATCCATTGAGTTTGAATACGTTTGCAAAACTAAAATAACTCCCAAGAGATTTTAAAGCATGTTAATATATCTATCTAAATTATACTATATATACATAGCAGGGTAATTTCTTAAAATATATTTGGTATGTAAGACACTTTAAATAGGAGCAACGGAGTGCAGATTATTTATCTATCTAGCCATTTATTTATTTCTAGATAGGTTTATGTATCTATTTGTCTAGCTGTACTTACATGTATCTCTTTGTTTATCTTTCTATTTATCTCTCTATCAGTCCATTCATGCATCTATTTTTGATATCTATTGACCAGTTCATTTATATACATACATGTTTAACAACCTATACATCCATCAAAACGGAGCATGGCATTTATTTTAAAGCGAGGTGATGCTGAAATGTTATAAATGGTCTAGACGCGGTTGAACACAGTTTTATATGCAGCAGAAAATATTCGGAAACAATATGTATCTATTAACACAAACTATTTGTTTTTGACTCGCTCGTAGTTTATGTAGTGCCTTCATAACAAAAAATGTTTTAGCTGGAATTATTTGCTAAGAACAATTTGTGTTAAAGAAATGTTGAAACAATAGTGAGTAACTAAATCACATTATGCTAAAGACATAATTCCCTGAAATTCCTAGCACTTTGTTCCTCCATAACGCGTGCCTTTCTGTGGTCTACATCACTTATCCCCCGCCCCTTTACGCCCCCTTTAACCCCCTTAACGCCCCCCTCATCCCACAATCCCCCATTTGTCCACGTATATTAATGAAACTATGATTGTTTCTTCATATACTATAATTTTGATAGCTTTAATAAACACCAAAAACTACTTTCCATCAAAAGAATGTCCCACGTCATATTATCACTGGAATCAGTGGTAATGGAACCTTTCTTTGTCGGAGATGAGGAGGTGCGGTGGAAGGCAATGAATGCCCTTTACGCCAGAAGGAGTTAGTTTCCTCTAGCAAAGAATTATTATTTTTTAAATTAATGCCTTTGAGGTGGGAGTGTAGGGGACGCGAGAAAAGGAAAATATGTTTGCTGTTTTTATAGTTACACGTTTCTTTGGCCAAAATAAATAAAATATGGCTCCAGTAGATATATAGAATTTGGTTTTCTTCATATAATGGTATCAACGGTTGTTGAATACCTACCATGACGGTAGTGGAATTAAATGATCAACTATTTAAATTAAGCCGCTTTGGTGGCGTATTTAGCTAACCCGCTTGTTTTGTATTGAGCTAGACTGCCGAGTACGGGGAGATAGAGGTTCGAATCTCGCTGGGTTGAACTGGGGGTGAGTTTACCTAAATGGTTCTACCTCCATGCAAATGCGGGTTAACCTTCTTTATATTCAACCTTCCCAACTCCTAATCAATTAGCGTAAATAGTACTTAGCGTATAACCCGTATGTATAATAAGACGCGGTACTAAATATTATTATTTAAATGAAAAGAAAAAAATTCATTAAATTCCAGGACATCCTTGACAGATACTCAAGAACAGTTGATTGATATCTTCATGTGACAAAAATTAAACTTAATGTTTGTAGTGTAATAATATTTTATTTATTTTGGCCAAAAAAGTTTTTGTGTCAAAACTTTAAAAGCACTTATCTTTTTTCACGTTCCTTTCACCTACCTCTAAATATTTATTGAGTGCTTTCTTGTAATGGTAATAGAGGTTTTGGAATAAACAAAAACAACTTTATTTTACATTTTTTGTGCTACTTGTCTTATTTTTTATCTGGGCTATGTAAAACAACCAGGAGGAAGAAACACACTTTGAAATGTATGGAGTTAATAAATATTAATAAAATGAAATGTTTGTCTCTCTCTCTCTCATGAGCATTGCATGATAATTCACGCAGAGAACTGAAATATTTTAAATTAACATCCCCTGTGCACAAACATATGCACCTCGTGGCTGGAATTGTAAATGATTGATTAGATTTTTTTTAAAACTTATTAAAAACTGGGTCGGAAGAAATAAAATTAAGATTTTTTTGTCTGCATGTTTGAAGTAAATAAAAGAGTCATCTGAGGTAGCCACGCAACGCATTTCATGGTTACCCTGGGGAACGCTGGGTACTTCTGCTGGTATAAGATAAATTCTTACTACACATTCATAAACTATATTTTTTTTCACAAATTACAGAGAGGGAGGGAGGGGAAAAGCTATCAATTCTTGAAAGCATTCAAATTGGGTTTATAAAAGCGAACACGTGTCAAGTAATCCAGATATCGCTTTTTATAACTAAAGCAAACTCTCACCAGTTATAGTTTTAAAATATCTCTTATTCTATACAGCTTTGGATATATCTTTTTTTTTTTAATGCGGGGCCTACTTTTAGTTTCATTTGTCAAAATGTCAGAAGGAGAGAGAGAGTAAAATCCAAACGGAGGTAAATCTAATACAGTCAGAGAGGGAGAGAAACAAAGTTATTTCCCCCCAGTTCCGACACGACTCACTAGAATACATTGAAGGTAAACGGAAATGACTATGCGCGTCCTATTGTGAAGGTGGAATGGAAGGGGATGCGAGAAGAGGTCAATGTTTTTGCAGTTTCGATAGCAAACAACTTTTTTTGCGGCAAAATAAATCAAATTTTGTTCAAGTAGAAACATAGAATTTAATTGTCTACACGTCTCAATGGTTTTTGAATATTCGTAATGACTATGTTAGCATTTGATGATAATTAAAAATAAAAATAAAGATAAAGTGTTCTAATACAATTCTAGGAAACCCTTGTGAGATATTCAGAGACTGATGATATTAATATTTGAAGAAATTAAATTCTATGTGTCCATTGAATATATATTTAATTTATTTTGCCTAATTTATTTGTTGCCATAAAAATTGCAAAAGCACTGACCTTAACTCGCGTTTCCTACGCTCTCACCTTAGTATAAAACTCTATCGAGGCTTGTGGAGGGGATAGAGACGAATCATATCCATGTTACCCCTTCTGAGGGTAGCACGACATCCTCCTAGTTAAGTACCTTCGTTACCTCATATTGTGTACAGTAACTTCGAAGAACATTTTCAAAAATATATTATCATTAAACTACCCTTAAGTAAGGTTTCCTCATAAAAGCTTGCTAGTCAAAATAATCAGTGTTTGTATAACAAATTTTAAACAAATCTGTTAAATTTTTTTTTAACAAATTTAAAATTTTCAATAGTAAGTTATTTGTAAACCACCATATGATTATTTGTATTTATCATGAAAAACTTTTCCCAGATGACTATTATTAACTCAATATTCAAGGCAAATCTCGAAAAATTTCAAACTTTCAATAATTTGTCGTTAGTAAACTACTATTAAACTAATTTAGTTTAGAAATATTAACATAAATTAATATTTATCACGTGAAATATTCCTCCCCTACCCCCGATATAAATTTGAATAAAATCTTTAGAATCATTTAAAAGAGGTCAAATTTTACAAAAATCATTCATCAGTAAACTAATATAAAATTAATTTATTTTATAATTTATATATAAAAAGTTTTATCGTCTTTTACTACCTGTTAAGGTTATACGTGTATTTGATAAGTACTTCATTGTCTAGGGATGAGGAAGGAAGCATTTTAGAGGTAATCTACTCACATTTACATGTAAAGAGAGTGAGAAACCATTTAGGAAAAGGCCACACTCAATAAACCTGACCGGGATTCGAATCCCGATTTCCCCATATTCAGCAGGCCAGTCAAACATGAAAGTGATGCCTTAGACCATTCGGCATATGAAACGGGTATATAATTATCTATAATCTAAACAAATCCAGTCAAGTAATTTTGAGTAAAATCACTAGGGTAATTTATTTTTAAAATATTCAGATTAAAAAAACAGTTATCAATAAACCACCCATGAACAAATTTTCCTTAAAAAAACAGGATAAAGTTTTTTTATCATGTTAAACACTCCTCATGTATACATTTAAAAAAAATCAAAATCATTAGAACCGTTTTAAAAATATTTCGAATTTTAAAACATCACTTAAGTAAAATACCCTTTAGCTAATTTCTTCCCAAAAACCAAGTATACAGTGTTATATGAGAGGTCAACCACTCCTTATATATCCATTTTAAACAAAATCGTTAGAGACATTTTTTAAATATTTCAAATTTTCAAAAATGTCCCACCTGTAAACTACCCTTTAGTAAATTTTGGCCCAAAAACCAATGTTACAATGTTATTTGTCATGTCGAACAAATCCTAGATATACCTTTTAAAAAAATCGTTGAAAGCATTTTCTAATAATTTGGAATCCAAAATATTACATATCAATAAACTACCTTTAATTTGAAATCTAGGTTTAATTCAAAAACATTTCCTATAAAATCTAAATATCAATTTTGAACAAAATCCATTAAACCATCTTAGATTGTTGGCCAGTGTCAGACAGACATAGGGACCGCCATAATGGTATAATCAACTTTATTTTTTGCGTCGAGTTCACATACAACATTAAGATCCATCACCATCATCTTGATATTGATTATTTTCAGGATTATAAGACCTAATGAGGAAATAAAAACAGAAAACTTGTTTAAAAAATGTCTTGATTGTTAGCAATTGTCATGTTTACTTTTGAAGAGTAAATATTTGTCCATCTATGACAAACACTGCAATACCCCAACTATAAGTTATATTAAGTTACATACAGTTTCATCATTGTCGACTAGCAATTATTTACAACATATTTAATATCAAGTAGTCATAGTCAATTTTTTTACGTAGAGTAATACATTAATCCAGGACTATTCCTATAGTATTTTGTAAAAGAATAACGTTAATTTCACAAGAAAATTCACATTACAAAAATCACGCTCAAAACAAAGCCAACTAATGGGTTTAGTCCAATGACTTGCGATTAGGAGGTTAACTTAGGATAAATTTAGCAGCATTAGCGTGAGTAAACTAGCTACAACGCACCCGACTGAGATTCAAACCTCTACCTCTGCGTAACCAGCAGATCATTCTTCTGTAAGCCCGATACCTTAAAACTGTGTGATCACCGGTGCTAGTGGAAAAATCAACAAATGAACGTGCTAGTGTGAGTTTTTAATCAAACTATATTGAAGCATTTCGTAAAAAGCTTTGATTTATTTTAAAATCATCACTGTCCATTGGTTCAATGTAAAATTTAATACTAAAGCGATTCCTTTCGACAGTGATTCCTGGAGATCTATAAACCAATATTAATAATTTTTCTCATAAAGAATACTCATATATCGAGGACGTGACCAAAAATTTCAAAAATATTCAAAAGGGAAGCCGCCATTACAGAAAATTATTTATTTCGACCAAATTTTCTTTAATTTTAACTAGTTTCTTAAAAAATATATATATTTAACATATATAAAGGGTAATCATATCAAAGTTTACAAACTTTCAGTAGCGAAGCTACCTGCTTCGGTGGCCACATGCTCTAAGACGCTACCCATGCAATAGACTAGACCAGGTCGGGTGTACTGAGGATGGTTTTTACTAATGGGTTTCCTACTATCTCTCCACGCAAATGTGGGTATATCTCCTCTAAATTCACTTGCTTCATTCTTAAACCATTTGCGTAGTTAATTCAGAATCGTATAACCCGAATGGGTAGAAAGACGTGATATTAAAAAAATTGTACCGTATGCAATTAAAGAAAACCATTCTCCCCACGAGTGCGAGTACATTTAATTTAAATTCTACCCTCTAAATTCTACCCTATTAATTTAAATATGTGGACAGCCCGAATGGATGGTAAGATGCTGTACAAAGTATGAATCGGTCTTCAATTCCTAATACTGTTTTGTTTTTGTTTTTTTCAAAAGAGAAGTGAGAATTGTTCTTCGGCTAAGTTGACAAATAGTTGTTTTGTTATTGGTTCAGTGTTTTAACAGCAGCAACCTTCAATGTAACAGGAAGCGTTCGCTTTGTAATCTACATCCCCCATCCCCTTCCTTTACAGCCTCTCGTCCCTGACTCATGAGAACACAACGCACAGTCAATACAGTTACCGGCATCTAAAGTCTCCGTAAAGGAACGTTCAGAGTTTTTCATGATAAGAGAGCCAAAGTTACTTCTCGATTTGTTTGTCGGTTGAAGCTAGTTCGAAGCTAGTCTTTCGATAGTGACAAATTCTCGTTTTATAGTCAATAAGCGTACTACAATAGATAATAATAAACACAAAGCTATTTACTAAAGTGGTTCAAGGGTGAGTGCAATCTTTGATTTTAAATTGGGGTGGAAATAAACTTAAGTTAAGATATGTAATTATGCAGTTTATAAAACTTATTTGGGTAGAATAAATAATATACTGCTTCATTAGCTACATCTAGTTTGCTACACATTGTAATAATATCAATGGTTCTTGAATATATGACATAACCATAGTACATTGTAACGAGTAGTAAGACACAGTGAACAAAATCTACTTTAAAAATTGGGATCAATTTTTTTTTTGCAATATTAATAGTAAAGAAATTAATGCTCAAAGGAAATTGAAATATTAAGCCTTCTATCAATCGTTTATTAAGGGTGATCTCAGATGATTTAACAGTTTAAGTCACACGGAAGAATTTAGTCAAAATATTTAAATGAACCTAGAAAGCTCTTTGATAGACAAGATAACTCTGCGATATTTAAGCTTTGCAAAATAGTTTAAATAAATAACGCATTTGCATATGTTATCGTCATCCATCTCAAATTAAAATAAAACGTATTTTGCCCTTTACTGAAACAGAAAAATATTTTAGTTCAATGATATCCAGATCAATTATATTTGTATATTAATCCCCTAAAATGTTGCTAATTATAAATACCATACGTGCATCACGTTTACAACTTGTCCTTGCTATCCGTATATTTTTACATTAATGGAGTAGTTATTAGGAGGGAAAATTTGAGAATAAGTGTAGCCGCACTTGCGTCAAGGGATAGGTCGGAAAACTTTTTATAAAAACACAAATTAATAAGCCTACCCTCAGCCAGGATTTGAACCCTCCCTCTTCATCACCAGTAACCCGGACAAGGTGAGGCTGACGCCTTTATCTGCATGCCAACCTTTGCTAGTATTTATTAGTTAAAGGTGATCTCTACGCTCCAATTTTCATGGAAAGAAACTTCTCTAACATTTTTAGGAAATCTACTAGATATACTTTCACGTATTCATACGTCAAGCTATGTGAACTGTAGCTGTCACTTTTTCTAGATATTATCAAAACTTATAAAATAACATTAATAATATTATAAAGTGTTATTAATGTTGACCGACAAATTTTTTTTGTATTTTCTATAACCACCTCTGTGGTCTAGTAGTCAGAAATCCTAGCTTCAGATCCAGAAGTTCCAGGTTTGATATCCGGTGCTTCCAGATTTTTCTGCTAAACAATGGGTCTGGAACGGAGTCAAACTCAGCCTTGGTGAACAAATGAGGGGCTACTTGAATAAAGAAGTAACAGATCCGGTTTAGAAAACTGAAATTAATGGCTTGAGGGTTCGTTGTGATGATGTGATGACTAAATGATATCCTCTGTCACTAAATGCTGGCACTATCTTTGCCAATATAGCTCGCTTGCGGGCTGATACCATTGACTATAGATTATTTTTTCCTGAAGGCCCTTTCTACCAAAATATTGCTGTATGTATAAACAAAGGGGAATAGTCACGATGATGAAGGAATATCTTCTTGAGAAGCTGAGATATATTTTTAAGACGTTTAGTTTTATTTAGCACCACTTCTTATTACCTGTTCAGGTTATACGCATATGTATTAATTACACTAATGAGTTAGGGATAGGGAAGGTTGAATTTAGAATAAATGTACCCTCATTTTCGTGGAGGGAGAGTGGAAAACTATTTAGAGAAAACCACCCTCATTACACCCGTCCGGGATTTGAACTCCTATCTATCTGTCATCGGCAGTCTGGTATAACACGAGAGTGATGCCTTAGACCATGCGGCCTCCGGAGCAGGTCGTTCGGTTCTTCTAGACCGAAACTAAGCCCTTTACGTCACATAGTTGACTTTGAAGTAAATTTTCTTTCGACCTCGGCGGTCTTGGGGTAAAGTGCTCACCTCACGACTCAATGTTTATGGGTTCAAATCCAGTTGAGGTCAACGGTTTTTATTGAGCGATAAACAACAGCAATACAACTGACGTCGGTTCCGTGTCAATTGTGGCATGTAAAAGAACCCTGGAAGATGTGTAAATATCTTTCCCAGCAAAATGGGTAGGTCCTTTAGTGCTTGCTCATAGAAATTCAGTGTGTAAAGCAAAGGGGAGCCACCATACTTACTGAACTCCCTTGGTACATGAGATTTCTACCAGATGGTGCCGGAAGCACCAGCTAGTAGTAGGGTTGAGTGCACTCCTGGCTCCGGATGGATATAAATCACATCAAACCAACCTTCGGGTTTTATACTTGAGAACAACAATATGGATGGGTCTATCAATAAAGCCTTTGAGAGTAAACAAACTGAACATATTGTATCTGTTTTGTTTTTCAGACAGCTCGAACGGGTAGTAAGACACAGTGGAAATCAAGCCTAATAGTTTTGTTGTCTTCCTCTAAAATATAAAAAAAATGTATATTCTTTGTCGCTTATTTTATTATAGAGGACTTAACAGACATTTTATAAACGAACAGATTGTGTCCAGAACTAAAATTACAAACTAACCTAATGCACTAATTGCCAAGGTCTTCTAATTTGGTTTGCCGGGGATAATAGGCTGATAGTTTGAATTACAGACTGATGAACCGGTTTTGTTTTTTTCCTTAATGGTTTTCCACTCTCTCTTCACACAAATGCTGGTAGGTGTCTTATAATATCTATCTTCCTCATCATTACACTATTAGAGTACAAATTAAAATGTAGATAGCCCGGAAGTATAGTAGGGGGAGGTGCGTAAAAAGCTCAACCAAAGGCAGTATGCCTAATACTATATTAGGATTTTGATAAGGAATCAACTCTGATAAAACACGTTTCGGTGGCCGCATAGTCTCACGCACTAATCTTGTGTTGAATTAGACTGCCGATGACGGGGAGATAAAGGTTAGAATCTCTGTTGGGTGTTTTGAGGGTGGTTTTTCCAAAATGATTTTCCACTCCTACTCCACTCAAATGCGGGTACACGTCCTTTAAATATAGCCTTCCTAAACCCTAAACACATTAGCGTGGTTACGAATTAGTACATGAGCGTACAGCCCGGACGGGTAGTAAGACGTGGTGCTAAAAAAAAGAATAAGTTTTTTTTGCTGTCAACATTGATGGCATTGTACTAGACCTATTTTATTAGTATTATTTTATAGTTATTAATATAAATCATCAAAAGTGAGCGCTACAAATCACACGAGCAGATGAATAATATAATTTTAGTAGGAAGAACTGTATCTGTTAGCTTCTAGATTTACTAAAACAGTTTTAAGATATTCCTACATCAAGTCATGTGATCTGTAACTGTCCCTTTTAAAATATATTATAAATACCTATAACATAGCACAGACAATATAAAGTATGCTTCACTCTTGAATGCTTTTCATTAGCTTAAATTAATTACGTCTGTTTTAAGGGAAAATCAGAGGCAGAGAGCGAGCGAAACACCCTATATAGTAAAATGTTATCAATGTTGGCCCCAAAGAAATATGTTTGAGTTTTTAAATTCTTCTTCCAACCAAAATCATGGTGTATAAATACATGCCGATTCACTCTCTAGTGGCCCCATACTTTTGTCGATATAATTTCTATTTATTTATAGTTCATCAAGAAAATGTATACGCACATACCTTGAACCGTATGAAACAAGACCTGCTCACAGCTGATGCTCAAAATGGTCTTCTACGACAATTATACTCTTTTCCATTCAACGGTCTAGATTTTGGAAGACTCCTCAGTCCTCTGTAGTGGCTTCAATATCTTGGAGTATATCTACTTTGAGAGCTTCGATTGTGTGGAATTTTGTTCAGTTCTGTACACTCTTCGCTTTAATAACCCCCACAGAAAGAAGCCGGGTAGTGTTAGTTCTGTAAATCTTAGTGCCTAAAGGTTTGTCGAGATTACTCACTCTCTAAAAAATGTTTCAATTTCTCTTAAGGTGACATCTGAGGCGTGACTTGTTGTACCATCTTGTTGGAAATATCCCTCAGTTATGCTATGCATACGTAATAAGGCAAAGTCACACGAGCTATAAATAAACAGCGATTATACTTACAAAAGTTTGGGGTTTCTTGCAAGAGAATCATCCTGTATATGAAAGTTGTATCAGTAACATTTTTTTTAAAATAGCACTGCTTCTTATTATACCTCCTCAGGTTATACGCATACATAGTAATTAAACTAATATGTTAGGGATGTGGAAGTTTGAACTCAGAAGATACCCACATTTGCTTGGATGGAGAGGAGAAAATAATTTTGTAATTACCACTCTCAGTACACCCACCTGGGATTAAAGCCCCGATATAGTCTAACACGAGAGTGATGCCTTAGACCATGCGGCCACCAAAGAAGGTTTTCAGTATATTTAACAGCTGTCAAAAGTTATTTTCTATCAAAATCAGACTGGACAGACCCAATTCTAGCGCCGATATATTTACTAACTGTTTAGCAGGTTGAGTCCGTATACAAATGGTAAATCTCTTCGTCAGCACCATCCGGAATCGAATAAGCTATAGTTTTGGTTGAAGCAATATGCAAAGTCAAATTTTCTTTCATCTTATAGATAGAAGACTTTTTAGATCAGGCCATTTTATCAGCAGCTCTCACTTTATGTGATCGGAATGAGATACTAAGAAATGTATGTGTAAAAACTCGCAAGGACAGAGTCAGCAATGAATAGGTGCTCGGGAAGTGTGGTTTTAAATGGAATTCAATGGGTCAATGTGAAAGAGCCGTCTTACGATGGCTTGGGCATGTTTATAGGATGAGTGTGGATTGAGTGACGAAGCAAACACATGAAGGTAGAGTGTGTGGATCAAAAGGAAGTGGTAGGTCATGTTAGTGGTGGCTAAATTTTGTAGAAGAATATGTGAAAGTGAGAAACATTAAGAGTTTTAAGAATCAAAGAGCACGCATGACTCGGTGTATGGATGGTGTTGAAACGATGGAAGTATGCAAGGATAGGGAAGTGTGGAGAAAGTTAGTGAGGATGGATAAGTACGGAGTTGTTTTTTGAGCTATATGGACAGTTTGTTACCTATCCCGTAAGAGAACCGCGTGGTTATGTGTGTGTGGGTAATTTAGTTAAATTGTATCAGTGTTGGCCACAAAATACATTTTTGTATTTTATAAAAGACCATTTCTATGAAAACTTGACTGAACTCGACATTACATCAGGATTTTTGTGAAGAGTCTTCTCAATCAATTAGTCTTGAAGTGACCAGTGGAATCAGAATTGCTGCGCAAACGGACTCAAACGATGTTGAAGACCACAGATGTACTACCTTCTACCAACTTCACTGATGTCCATTCCAGAAAACAACACAAAAAAGGTACTTCAAACATATTCAACAGCTAAAAGTCGTAACATAATATTATGTTAAACGGGTATAATCTTCAATGTTTAATCTGGCCTGTAATACAACCTCTTGGATATAGATCTCATAATTTTTATTCGGACTATTTAACTTGAGCTGTCTAAGGACACGATTTAGAAACTAACTTAGCCTAGTACATTATACCTAATTCAAATGACCGGAAACCGATATAGAAATGTTTACTAATAATTGAATATTTATCGGTAACGATACTAGAGAGAACATTTTTAGTGATTGCGAGATTGAATCAAAATTTCAAAAATATCTCGAAATTTTAAAATTTGAAAAGATTGCTGTTATTAATTGTATTTTGCAGTAAAAAATATCTTAAAACATTCAGTTGAAAATATTAAAATAAACATTCTTGGACTAAACGCTTTACACTAGCCAAATAAAACCGTTAAACTGGGAATACAATGATTTTAAAGAAGTATGTTTTATTTTGGTCAATTTTAAAGATAGCTAAAAATAATATCTTATCAGGATTAAAAAAAACGCCATATATTTGTCTAAGTTTTTTAACTTACACTTACCAGACACATAATTATTATCTCAATTTATTTTTTGTACGATATTGCCCATTAGAAATTGTGTAATTAAGAACATTCAAAATATTTGTTTACATAAACTCTTTGTTATTAGTTATTATGGAAAAAAGTTTTATAAGACGTACACAATAAAATATATACTCCACCATTCATTAAGGGTTTTCATATTTATCTTAGAATTGTTTAAATTAACACTTTGTTAAAAGAGACAGCTGGTATATATATATTATCATTATTATTATTATTATTATTATTAGCACCGCATCTTACTACCCGTTCGGGTTATACGCACTTACGCTTATGTGTAGTGTAGGGTGATTGTGAGATGAAATGAAGGACCTACAGTTTAACGTGGGATCCGAACCACGGTGGAGGCCTGGCATTCCTCACATTCACAAGTTGTGATTAATACACGTCTTGTCAGAGGTGAAGGAAGGGTTTGGCGATCAGATGGTATACATAAAAAAAGAACTTAATAACTTTTTGAACTACGTGTCAAAAGGTTCTTTCAATGGCGATTTATCTATAGTTGGGTTATCACCACCTGGTATTGCAACTACGTATAAAAAAACACTTGCTTACCTGTATTTGAATCGTCCTTAAACTAAATACGTCCTTCACAAAAAAAGTCGAACTCGATTTTATAGGAGCGAGAAAGATTCATTGCCGAGAGATTGACGCCTCAATGCTCTCTACCAAGTTAAAATCCCGTTAATGCTATCACAAAAACATAATAGATTTATTTATAACTTTTATCTCCTTCACGATGTTGTCACTATCATAAAAAAATGTGCGCCACAAAGTAAAAATAGAATTGGCCTTTTTAAATGATGAATAAAACTACTAGCTTTTGCATTTATGAATCTAAATTAGTGCCTCATAAAGAAAATAAACAAAATGCAAACTCGTTTTTGTATTCAAAGCTATAGCGAAGTCTTATTTAATCACTACCACACACGGCATTCCTTTGTTTCACAGAAATTGTGTGGCGAGTTATTTTACGGAATATATTTGTTTAACACACTGTTATGTGAGATAATGGATCTATTCCTCTTTACAAAGTTGCCATTTTTCTGTGCCACCTCTTTACCGCACCTATTTCTCAGTGCTACTTTTTCACCACCATACTTACCACTTCCATGTAGGCTATACTACCTCTTTACCATGATTTTCACTATCTATGCTACCTCTTAGATAAATTTATCATTCTACGTGCTACCTCTTCAACACGCCCTTACTACTTGTGCTACATTTTCACCAATCTTACCATTCTCCATGCTACCCTATCAAACACGCTTACCGCTTATCCGTTCTATTTCTTAATCGTGCTAAAAAATATTTCTTTGTTACAGTAGAGCATCAATAATTTGGACTAATTGGGGATCGACCCTGTCCGGATTTTCGAAAATACAGTACCTTTTTAAAAATAAATGCATGGATGGGATACTTCCGAAAACTCAATGCTAAGGTAGAAATATCTTCACTTTATTTAAAAAACAAACTTACACATTGTTTTTATATTGCTAAATACTACATATTCTGAAGGAATACAATAAGGCAAAAATCTAACAAAGAAAAAAGTCTCCAATTTTTTTTAACAAGGGTTGAGATGCGTTTTTTTTTGGCGGCCATGTTTTTGATATTGATACCATTATGGTTATTTTTATCAATTATATTTATTCTTGGCAATCTGGATCATCGACGATCCGGATTTCTTAAGTCTGAATTATCGACTCTCTACTGTAGATCTTAACCGTGCTTACGTTTTCCGTGCTACCTCAATACCAAACCTACGATTATCCATGCTACCTCTTAACCGTGATTAACATTCTTCGCGCCAGCTCTTAGCCACACTTACCGACGTGATACCTCTTCACCACGAGCTTACCATTATCTGTGCTACGTATTCATGACATATACCGTTTCTTCAAACAAACTCTTAACTGTTTCTACCATTCTCTTCACTACATCTCAAGGCAGTAGAAAGACGAGGATACGCTAGTGTTCATATATAAGTATAACAACTTTTATTGGCTAGAGGTATAGTACAATTTTCTAGTGGAATTCCCCTAGAAAAATTAGATTTCCACGCCCTTGCACGCATGGCTTGTGCTTTATAAATCTAAATAATTAATATAAAAAAAACCGCCTGACTTAGTCAAACCTTCAAGTAAGTAAAGGTAAAATTAAAACTAAAACTATATGGTGACACGTAATTAGAAAATATCTAGGAATGGAAAGCATTTACAGTATTTGGAAACTGTATTGCGAAGGACTGGAATTTCGGGAAAGAACCGTGGGACAGTGAAAATAAAACATGGTGAAAAGGCTCACACTGTGATAATATTATATGACTCGTCTATTGATTTAACAACTTAACCTAAAGGAGGTGAATGTTTTAGTTCAATGTTCACAAAGTCTCGATTCGAGTAACTAAACAAATAACTATGGGTATTCCTACTATTTAAAAGTTTTACGGGAATATTAGTTCACTCACCCGCTCCGGTGCTCTAAAGCAAGGGTGGGGAACCTTTTGACATTAGAAGGCCGCATTTTACATCACGGATTCTTCACAAGGCCACACACTTTATGTACAATGAGTAGAACCCCGTAAAAATGGTGAGACGTGATAAAGCGAAAAGTGCCATACAAAGATGGAATAAAGTAGGCCTACTTTTTCCTTTGACAGTTTTTAGATATGATTTACAATGTTTTTGAAAAGTGAAATAAAACGAAATTGTCTTGTTACATGAAATCCTCCTATAAAACGAAATAACACAGTTTTTACAAAAAAAAAAATCTTTAAATAAACACGAAATTAAGAAGAAATTAAGCAAAAAATTTGATCATGCTGTAATTTGATTAGTATTTTGTTGTAGTGTAATATAACTTTAGGCTAAAATTTGTGAAATATACAGACAAACTTGACAAAGAATTTTAAAGCAAATATATAAGGTTTCAATAATAAATTTTAATTTTGTATACATTGTCTCAATATGTAAATAATACTTAAACACCCCAGATAACATGTAATTTTGAATAAACACGAAATAATATCGAAAATTGAGATTTAAAAAAGAAATTTAACTAAAAATAAAACAATTTTACGGGGCTCTAACAACAAGCTTTGCCAAAATTATGAAGAAGTTCTTTACCAAAATATTAGCTAGTATTTTTAGTAACCGATAAAGGAACAAATGTTTTTTTTCCACGAATTTCAAATTTTGTATATAATTATTATATATTCATTGAAGAACACTTTTAAAAAAAGTATATATAAATAACAAATTTCCCAGAAACAGTTGTTTTTTCTCTTAAGTTTACTATCCATGGACATTGGTTCACATTTAAATTTAACTCTAGGTTTGTTTTGTACATGCATGCTTAAAAATATACCGGGCTAGACATTTATTTAAGTTGATGCCCTAAAATATCCCGAATACGAAGCATTTTAGAAAAAAATTGTCCCTAACAAAAGTGTTTTGTTTGAAGGTGGAAAGAGAACAGCACTAGCTATTTTTGGTTTGGAATACGAATGTTTGAAACATAAATTTATTCTACAGAAAAAAAATCCGAAACTTCTTTTATTTGACATCCATTGTTTTTTTCTAACAATTTTTATTCAAGAGATTTTTATTACATTAAAAGTGTATCGATGTTAATGATCATCATATTGAACATTTATTAAAGTAATTTTATAAATAATGCATTTAACATAATAAAGAATAACATATTGTAATAAAAAGTTCTTGAATAAAAATTGTTATAAAATAATAACTAAAATATCTTATAGAATTGATAATTAATAAAAAAAAAGTTTCAAACAAAAGTTTGTTTTGTGCAAAATAAATGCCGTTACAAATTACAGGTTGTCATTAAAAAAACAAAGTTGACCTTGAAATAACCTTGAATACCTCCACCAAATTAAAAAAATAAAATTAGTGCTGTTCTCTTTTACCCTAAAAAAACAAACTACTGTTCAAACATTTTTTTTTCAAAAATTTTTCGTTTTCTGGATATTCTGGTGTCTCAACTTATACCTCACCCGGTATATATCAGCATGCAATAATGATTATAAAATCTATTAGAAAATCACTCAAGAATGGAATTGTACAAATTAAACATCTCAAAAGTTAGTAAAACACTTAATTTTATTATTATTATATGGATACAATTTGAAGAGTATAGAATGTATAATTTATAAAATATGAGGTGACATAATTTACAGAATATTATATGAAAATGCCGCAAGCTACTCATCCTTGATCTAAATCTTGAGTCACATGTTCGTCTAAAATACAGAGTTGTTTGAGTAGTCCAGAAATTCATATATAGGCAAACACTCATGTTGGCACAACATGATGCTTTGCAATACCAACTAGAAAACAGCCGATTTCCTTCATGTTCTTTTATCTACTGGATTAAAACAGATTTTAATATTGATATCACATTGGATGTTTTCAAATTATTGTAACGTGTCGTGAAACAAATCTAAACAGAACAATAACTACACGCGCCCTTTTTACTAGTGTCGCTTTTTATAGACGAATGCGCGCTTATTGAGTCGTTGGTTTAGAAACTTGAGTGCGTCCTCCACGATGATGTTGCGCAGAAAAGGTAAAGCTGAAATTACTCTCATCCTATATTTTTACACATTGCACAATGGCATGAAATCACATGGTGAACTGTCAGATACCGGCCAAATTTATGAGATTTTGAATTTTTGACGAGATAATACTTTTTGACATAATAATACTTTTTTTGTGTGTTTATTATAGTAATTTATGATACTTCAGATTTTGTATAGACTTTATTTTGTTTTATAAAATAAAAATAAAAAAACCTCTGTGTGGTAGTTTTTGTACATAAAACATTTTTATTTCAAATCAATTGGACAAAAAAAAAAAGAAGAAAGATTTGTCACATTTTGTTACAAAATCTATAAATAATCATCTTCATGTTCTGAACCGGAATTATCTAATAATATTGATTCTATGTTAGAATCGTCCAGCAAAGTTGTTTTTGAGGAAGCCATTTTGAAAAGTACCACAGATAGTAGGAGATGGTTGATGAAATGTTTAGAAAAATAATATTATTTAGTTATACTATGGGAAGTGCTGCCACCTAGTATTTTTTTATGAACTAAGACAGTCTTAGGAAACATTTACAGAACACTATACCCGAGCGTATCTCGGGCCATTGCGTATATAATCATTTTAAAAAAAGGCCCCGAGTGTAGCTCGGTCATGGTAACAATAGATACTTACGCTAGCCCGAGCGTAGCACGCGTGTGCTGTTCAATGTGCTCTAACACAGCAATTCGTCAGGAAAGCAACACTAAGAATCCCTCGTACCTCCTTGTAAAGCCCCGGCATGGTAACAACAGATACAGGAAAGCAACACTAACGAATCCCTCGTACCTCCTTGTATCCGAGATCAAACATAATCACAAAGATTTCATTAAAAAGACACAAACAAAACAGTATTGTTTCAAGCACACCACAATGATGAGCTAAGAAATTAATTCAGATTTAAAAACTAAAACAAGTCATTCTCAAATTGATGATATTAATCAATATTATAATAATAAGAGAAAGTCAACAGGAACAAAAATAAATAAATTAAAGCTGAAATTATTTCAAGTCGCGCCACGCCGATGAGGCTGAAATATTACTTACTATTGGTTCAGGATTCATCACGTGATAAATTTATGTTCTTCTCTTGTTTTTTGGAGGTGTGAATCAACATTAAGGCATCACTCTAGCAGTGGGCTATACTGCTGATGACGGGGAACTCAGGGTTTGAATCCCAGTCGTGTGTACTGAGTGTGGTTTTCCCCCTCTTGCCCTCTTCCTCCACGTAAATGCAGGTACATTTCCTCTAAATTTAGCCTTACTCTTCCTTAAACCTCTAGCGTAATTAGTACATGTACGTTCACCCAGAACTGCTAGCAAATAAATACAAAATAGTACACTTTATGTCGGTGTAAAGCTAGATTTGTTTGAGTCCCTATCAACGGGAGTTTTGATGGCCTAACTTATTTGGTTAGTTCTGCGCAGAATCTTACAAGTGTCATCACCGACTTAATTCAAGGAGTAATGACGAGCAGGACGTCTCAGAGAAAAGTCATCCTCATTAGCGTGGAGAGGGAATGAAAAAAACCCCACCCTTCACACACCCACACACACAAACACAGACGTGGAAAATATCTCCCGGCGCATTCTATCGGGATCTGACAACCCTCTCCTCTCAGCCCCCTTCCCATCTAACAAGACCAAGATGTGATCAAGGGCGAATCCAGGACCTAAAATAATTTTAATTAATTCATAATAATTAAAAGAGGACTTTAAGAAAAACCTCACAATTTTGATTGGCAAATTTGTAATTTTAAAACACAAAAACATCAAACAAAAAGTCACTGTCACAATAAAAGTGTAGGTGACCTAGAGGTCTAGGGGTAAGGTGTCAGACTTCTGTGCTAAGGGTCCGGGGTTCAATCCTCGGTCCCGGCACAGATTTATCTGATTGCCAAACCCTTCCTTCACCTCTGACAAGAAGTGTATTAATCACAACTTGTGAATGTGAGGAATGCCAGGCCTCCACCGTGGTTCGGATTTCACGTTAAACTGTAGGTCCTCCATTTCATCTCACAATCACCCTACCATCACACATTAGCGTAAGTGCGTATAACCCGAACGGGTAGTAAGACGCGGTGCTAATAATAATAATAATAATAAAAGTGTAAAGTATGGAAATTACAATACATGGGCCTAAAATGCTTAAGTATTAATAATAAACATATTTATTTTAGTACGAATACTTGGTCATTATAATAAATTTAGTAATATAATTAGCGGAAAATTTTAGTTTTAAATTACTTGCTTTTCTGTCCATTAAAGCTAAGTTGAAAAATTTATTGGTTAGATCATGTAGAAGATAGGACAAAAGCGATGTAGTATCAATCATTCTCTACAACATTAAGTTGTTCATTTAAATAGTTTTGATTAATTTCTAAGCAAGGAAGGGTGAGAGACGATCGCCCCCATCAACCCCTATACCCACCACTGGATGTGGAGTGAGTGAAACGCCATATAACACTAGACCACCGCTGGAGACTAAACCACCCAAACCTAAAGTGTCAAGAAAATCTGATATTTAAGGACCAGTCCATTAACTTTGTCAAAAATATGCAATTATACAAAATGGGTCAAAAGTTTAATCGATTGTGAGTTAATATATTAAATATATATGATCCTTTGAAAATTAATGTCAAACAGAATTTATGGGGTGATACATTTAGGTAAAGCAAAAACAAAAGAGTTGCTTTGTACCGTAGTAATTATAAAATAGTATCAATAGTAAAGTTTTTTACTTACAAAGTGAAATATTATATAATTATGTGTATTAAATTTCACCAAATTAATACATCTTTTTAAAGGATGTTTATAGTTTTGAATAATATAACGAGTCCTATGTGTAAGTCTTTAATCACTTTATTATTTGTAAACACATGAGTTAAATAAATACATTTAGTAAAACTTAATATATTTACTCTTATTCAAACATTTTACATTTTAATGTATATTCAACTTAATTATACTACGTATTAAGAGCATTGTGTTTGCTGTAAAGGAAAATCATTATTTTATTCGAGTAAGCTATGCCCTAAAACACTCAAACTGTTTCTGTAATAGCTATGTTTCATGATTTAAAGATAATTAGTTTCTTATGTGAGGACTTTAATTCTTAACGAGTACAAGGCCCATCCATGTCTTAACTTTTTGTCTAAATATATATCTAAATATATAAAAAGGTTGTATTACCATAGTTTTTTTTTATCTAGGTGTAAATCTGTTATTTAAAACTACCGTTTCCAGTCACCAGAATATCCTTCAGTTTAAAAAAAAAAAGATCGATAAGTTCGTGAGCGAAACTTTTGTGGGAGCCATTAGTTTTCAAGATGCTCAAAATTGAAGTTGACGAATCACGCAATGGATATATCAAGCAAACATGGTCATAGATTTAGGTCGAGAACGCGCGACAGTAGAAAGAGGGATTATTATAACTTATATAATTATGTGCACGCTCTATCTATTGACACAAAAAAATTGTGCCAAAGAATTTTATTACTAATTTGTTCACGATGAATACGTGGTTTTAAATACAAATTACCCTTGGTCACAGACAAGGTATAGCCCTGACCCACAGACCCACCAGACCCACAGCCTCCAGGTTAAAATGGCTGCGCTCCTTGGGAGAGCTTGAGTCCTTCAACAAGGGGATCACTACATGCAGTCCCACCAAGTGACAACATTGCTATCAAGCAGGCATTAAAAAAAAGTTCACTTTAAAGATGGCTTTACTAGAGAACAGACAATTTTTTTTTCTAATATTAATAAACCGGCTTTCACAAAGATAGGTTCAGGTAGCGGCACCACCCACCATTCACATAAACCAACACCCTAAGTGAGCTTACTTAGACTGGAAATTACAAAGAAAACGTAATTATTATGTTTAAAAGAGTTATTTCATATTCAAAATATTTTGAAAATCTTTTTCTGCAGGTTTTCTGAGGTTTTAGATATAAAAGTTGTTTTCCTGGAAAATATCTGTAGTGTGACTGTCCCTTTTTGTTTTCCCTTGTATCTTTCACTTGCAAATTGTCTAGTTGTAAACAATCAAATACCGTCGACTAGCCACTTTACTGAAAAGGTATAATCATTGGGAGGGATGGGATTGCTGGTGCCGGTACTATTATGTTTGGAACTACCAGCTGAAACTTGCTCTCCAGCTTGTAGCCTTTACAACGAACAATTTGAAAGGGAGTTGTTCCACTTGAAAATGCTGTTCTCACTGAGGATTGCCACTAGCACTCCCCAGTGCCCAAGAACTCAACCTGGCTCAAAGAACGCAACCAAACTCCCGTAGGGATGAGTATCTGATGTTTCCTTGTCTGTGCCCCTGGCGCGTGGACAAAAGACGTCAGACTCGTCTTTGTCTAGTTTGCCGGTAACGATAAAAGTCAGGGTTCAAATCCCACCTGGACGTATTGAGGTGATTTATTTCTTAAATTAACTTTAACTTTCCCACCTACACGTGAATTCGAATATATTTTTCTGTAAGTACCTACATTTCTCAACCCTACCCCATTAATGTAAATTTGCTGATAGGATCCAGCCTATTAGTACAATGCAGCGCACATATTTTGCTTTTTTTCCAGCAAGTTTTACCACCCGTCAGGGATATACACATTTAACTAGGCCTACACTATCGGGGTAGATATCAGGTAGGTAAACTTTAGGGAAAATAAACTAGAATTTAGTGGAGAGATAATAGAAAACCATTTAGATAAAACCATCCAAGGCCGGCATTGTATTCAAACGTTATTAAAATCAAAATTAAGACCCAAACATATGTGTATTTAGATATAAAAATTGTCAATTCAAGCAGAACCTTTTATTGGGATTCCGAAAGACTGATTTCTACGTTTCTCTGCAGTAGTTTGTCAATGTTACTAGTTTCACCTTCTCATTCATATTCATGGTTGCCTTTTCAACCCCCAACCCGCTTCGCTCCCCACCAGTTCGATATCTCAATCCTCGAGCAGGAAGTACTGCTCTGAAATTCAAGGGAGTCAGGATCTTCAACTAGCTAGCTGGTTTAGCTAGCTGCGATCTCTTTTGTGTATTCACGTTCACCAAATTACTCTTGTTATTATTTTAAAATGGTGGGAGGAAGACACTGGTAACGCAGCCTTCAATTTAACTTTAAATGTGATTTATAGATATCATAAATCTTATGTAAAACATTCAATGGAAATGGGTCTGTGATTAAATTTTATAACATTCTGGTAAAAATATAAAATAGTATCCAGCCATATAAAGAAATGTAAGTTTCTAGGTCAGCGGTTCTCAAAATTTTAACCTCCGTAACATTTAAGCCCCTAAAATTAATCTAAAAATGTGGGGGTTCAAAAAGATTTTGTTTAAGTGTATTTTATCTATCGGTGTTTACCACATCAAAATAACTTTTGAGTAATGTTATAAATTGATATTTACTAATATTTTTTTTAGCACCACGTCTTACTACCCGTTCGGGTTATACGCTTATGTACTAATTACGCTAGTGGTTTTAGGGATTAGGAAGGCTATATTTAGAGGAAGTGTATCCACATTTTCTTGAAGGAAGAGTGGAAAACCATTACAAAAACTCAGTACACCTGAACGAGATGCGAACCTAGCTCTTCCTATCATTGGAAGTCTAACCTACTACGAGAGTAGCGCTTTAGGCCATACGGCCACCAAAGCAGGTATATTTATAAATTAATTTTCATTTTGATTCTAAATACGTTGACAAATAAATAAAACCTATTTTTTTTAAACGTAACGTGTTTTTTTTTTCAATTTTTTTTTTAGAATAGTGGCATTGTTTAATATTTTTGAAAATCTCTTTAATATCTGGCTTAATAGAAGACATCCTGAATTGCATGTCTTCTTCTGCATTCATTTCAAAAATACACTCCAACAAATATTCTAAAATCTCAAGGAGCCCCTGAAGGGGGCTTCGAGGAGCCCCACGGTTTGGAGGAGCACATACTGCTATAAAGTATCTCCTCAATAATGCATATCACAGTGTGGGAGTCAAAGGGCATAAGGTGTTAGATTCACAGTGTAGCCAATCACCGATTACAAAGAGGTTTTTAGTTCGAATATCTCTCGAGCGTACTGAGGTTGGTTTTTCAACCATTTTCTGATTCACTCTCCATTTGAATGCAGATGATAATTTCCTCTAAGCTATCATAATCATCTCTAAACTTGAGCGTACTATAAAAAATAAAAAAATTGAAAACACTTTCCCCTCCATATTTCCAAATCCTCACCCCCCTAACCCCCGTGTCCTCATAGATCAAGGTAAAGCCTGATTCATCTAGAAAGTCATTTTTTCGATAGTTATAAACTTTACTAAAACTACTATAAATTATTCATACGTAAAGTCAGATGGTCTACAATTATCTTTCTAAATATATAATATAAATAATAATGAAATAATAATAATTATAATAAATGAAAATGTTACTAATTTAGACTTTAAAGAAAAATTATGTTTTCAAAAAGTTCTATCCAACCAGATAAATACTGTAGTAAATTTTGCCCAAATTCATCTCAATGCCTATATTTGAAATTAGAGTTGGGTTTAATCCACTATTTTACGAATCCAAAACTCCAATTTACCTTCGAATCTCAATTCTCAATTCTCAAATCTAAATCCAAATCTTGAAAAAAATTATGAACCTAAGAGGAAATATAAATATAATAGAATTATATAAATATAATAGAATTATATAAAATACAAACAGTAACTAAATGTAAACTTTTTTATAACCCATTAATTATAACATTCATACATTCAGTTCAGTGTTAAGCAAAAAATTGAGAAAAATATATATATATATTTTAAATAATTTGAGTGTCTAATCCGAAATTTTCTTGAATTCCTGAATATCGAATATCCTTAAGGATTCGAGAAATTCGAGGGTCCGATACCTTTTTAAAATGTAAAGTGATTCCAATCAATAGTGATTCAGCTGACCTGCTGGTCTAGGGTTAAGGTGTCAGACTTCTGTGCTGGGGGTCCGGAGCTCAATCCTCGGTCCCAGCACAGATTTATCTGAATGTCAAACCCTTACTTCACCTCTGACAAGACGTGTATTAATCACATCTTGTGAATGTGTAGAATGTCAGGCCTCCACCGTGGTTCGGATCCCACGTTAAACTGTAGGTCCTCCATTTTATCTCCCAATCACCCTACCATTACACATTAGCGTAAGTGCGTATAGCCCGAACAGGTAGTAAGACGCGGTGCTAGTAATAATAATGACAGTGATTCCCAGAATTCAAACTAACCGCATACCAAGGACGTGCAAAAAATATTTTTTTTAAATTAAAAAGGAATTTTTTAAAGATTTTAATTAAAATCAGAGTAGGAACATACGTTATACTTAGATTTATTGGATATCCAATTTATATTTCTAGAATCTTAAGGCTACAGCTGAGATATGACATTGCCGAATTGACATCTGATGCGTTAAATGGTCCAGCTAGTTAGTTATAAATCTGTTCATTTTTTATATATTTTTAGCACCTCGTCTTACTACCTGTTCAGGTCATACGCATGTGTACTAATTACGATAATGAGTTAGGAATGAGGAAGATTGAATTTTGTAGAGGAAGAGTACCAACATTGGAATGGAGAAAGAGTGAAAAATCATTTTGGATAAACCATCCTCGCTACTACCTACCAGGATTCGACCTCAATCTATCTGTTATCGTCAGTCTAGTCTAAGAGTGGGTACCCTTTGGCATTGAAAGGTCATCTGTCGCTTTAAGGATTCCTCCTTGGACCACACACTTAATGAAAAGCAAATTTTATCAAAATACATATGATAATACGCCAATCGTAGATAAATAGAACGATAATATTGGTTTTTTTTACATTATGCTTTAAAAATAATAATTTTTGATTTGAATTAACTAAACTACACGACATTGGAGAATGTATAGTCTCTATACAATAAAGATACATGAGTGGTAAAAAAAAAAGTTTGAAAAGGCCACACACTGAACTCCTCAAAAGGCCGCAAGTTCCCCATCCCTGGTCTAGTATATTGCGAAAGTGACGCCTTAGACCACGCGGCCACCAAAAATGGTATTTGTTTATTTATATATTTCTAACAGTTGTTTGTTTATGCTGTATCCACAGTTCCAGTGGAGGCGACGGCGTTTTTGGGCGCCGTAGCGGCTTTTGTTGTCCTTCTACTGGTGTTCTTCCTCTACCTGAACAAGAAATGGTGTTTCTACAGCATAGGCGGTTTCCCCTGCTGTGATGAACCACTCGGATCCAAGACCACCCGCTCCAAGGAGCTAGGTGAGAGCCTTTGACAACTTCTTAGCTTTTTATTATCATAGAGGACTTTGCGAATCACTGAACATAGTTTTTTATATTAGAGATTCGAGAATTTGAAAATGTTTCAGATTTGAGATGATTTATAGTGGTTTTAAACCTAACATAATTATAGGGAAGATTTAGAAACAAGGCTAGCTAGAAACAAAATAGGAATTTAAGAAAAAAAAAGTCTTAACCCATGTGGGACAGTTTAATCTCTTATGGGACGTCCTTAAAATTAATAATAGTTTTGGGGGGAGGGGGTAATTATCTGATTATGTTTTATTACTAAGAAGAAGGGGTTCTGGGGGTCAGATTCCATCTTATGTAATGTTTTTATCTATGTTTATAGTGTGACAAAATCTAAAATAAATAATTAGTCAGTAAATAAATATAGCAATTATAGAATTTAACTCAGATTGCATTTTCTTATGTGTTAGAACTAATTTTACTGCAATTAAATTATTTTAAAATTTCTGATCTCTCACTCTGTTACCAATCCTTATATTTGAAAATAACTAAACTATTAAAATAATTTAATTTGCCAAATCGTGAAAAAATTACGCAATATAAAGAGGGAGGGGTGGTGGTGACGGAAATACGGATTACTGACTTTTGCAAATATTCATATTAAGGTTTTAGTGTAAGTTATTAGAGTTAAGGACGATGTTTTTGCAGTTTTTTATATCAAAACATATTTTTTTGGTAAATAGAAATAAAATATTGCTCCAGTAGAAACACAGAGTTTATTTTTATTCACATGGTGATATCAACAGTTCTAGAATATCTATTAATGGTGTCCTAGAATTTTATGAAATGTTCTTCTCTTCATTTAAATAGTTTGTCAGCTAATGCCACTTTTTTCAAGGCAGATCAAGAAAATGTTGATATCACCATGTGAAGAAATTCTATGTTTCTACTAGAGCGATACTTGATTTATTTTGGTATATATATTTATTTTTTGCTATAAAAATCGTGAAACTACTGACATTAACGCTCGATCCCGACACTCCCACCTTAAATATATGTTGAAAAATTACCCCTGCACCTTCCTTCACTTGCAGGAGTAAAAATCAATTAAAAAAAATCAATGGACCCACCAGAATTTGAACTCCGACTTCCACGTCACTAGACCACCAGGCAAGAAGGGATCTATGGCTTTGTTTACTTTATCAAAGGTGTGGGCTACTTGGTAATAGAACCCGGAACCTTTGACTTAATACGCCATTGCTCTACAACTGGACTACCCTAGTTCGTCATATGCTGGGAGCTCTATATAAATCATCATTACATAAACAATTCTGCCTTAAATCATGACCCTGGTTAGCTTATTGATAGAGTAGTAAAACTTTAAATCAAAATTCCCGGGTTCAATTTTCATGTGCAGTTGTCATTTTCTAAAATAAATTTAGCACCATGTCTTACTACCCGGTTGGGCTATACGCTTCTGTAATAATGCTTTAAGGATGAGGAAGGCTGTATTTAGAAAAAGTGTACCAACATTTGCGTGTAAGGAGACTGAAAAATATTTGGGAAAAACACCTTCAGTAAATCCTACCGAGATTCGAACCTCAATTTCTCTGTCGTCGGCAGTCTAGTCTACTGCGAGAGTGACGCCTTAGGTTTAGACAATACGGCCACCAAGTGGTTCTAACATTATATTGAAATTTAGTTTATCCATGAGAATATTTTCTATTTCCTGTGTGATGGTGATTTATCAGCTTAAGCCATCTTAATTAAGTAAATAGGAATATGTTATTGAATTTTAATTAAATATAACAGTATTTTATGGGACCAAGTATGGTAAGCCTATGCAACATCATGAATGAGCAGTTTTGACGTTATGGGTATAAGAGAATTGCTAAAAAGTAATTTAAAAAAATGTTTTAATGATCTCGCATTGGTAAACACGTAGACGTCATCCTTTATCTGGTTTAGTTTTATGGTGATGAGGAGGTCAGCGTTCAAATTCAATTGATATACAATGATAACTACTAAGGAAAGTTGCATCTATACTTTCTCGCTATCTTACAGGTAGAGAAAGTATTGTGATTGTCAAAAACATTGAACTCGAGATTTTGATGAATCTCGACGTTTCATGACTCCCCGAATCCGAAAAAAGTGTTTTTTGGATGGCTGTCTGCCTGTCTGTCTGTCTCTACCTCCGACTAGAACCTAAACTATTTTACCGATCGGGCTAAAACTTGGTATATAGGGTTTTAATAGGGTTGCCCCAAAGGAATTTTGGAATTGGATACCTAAATCCTAAAATTAAGGGTAGTTTGTTTACTGAAGGGGGGGGAAGAAAAAGTCGATTTTCTCAAAATCGGCTCTAACGATTTTGATTAAATTTAATTTCTAAACATTTCTAAAATATTGCAAACAAAATTGCTACTCTCAATATTTAGGCAAAATGGCTTCAAGGGCTCCGGTCTGATGCGTAACTTCTCATTTTTTATCACATCTCTGAAACTATTTGAGATATGAAATTACTTATCATTATAAATATGTAAATCTATTTATAATACAAATATTTTATTCGAAGTATATTTTTATGAAACCAATAACTTACAAGCTATACGCAAATATTTCTATTTTTTAACTTTTCGAAAACCAAAGGTAAAGTATTGCGACCGTAAAAAAAATCTAACCTGAAATGTTGATGAATATCGACGTCTCATGACCCCCCTAACCCTAAAAAGTGGTCTTTGTAATGCCGTTTGTCTGTGTGTCTGTTTAAACTTAAAATTAAGAGTAGTTTAGTAACGAATGAAAAGAGAAAAAATCGATTTTCTCAAAATCGGCTCTAACGATTTTGATTAAAATTCATATCTAGGCGTTGATTAAGATTATAAATAAACTGGCTATTTTCATTTTCCCATGAAAATGACTTTTAGGGTACTTTAAAGAAGCGTAAATTTCCGTATCTCCACAACTAATTTAGATACTAAATAACTTATCATTGCAAAATTGTAGTACTATTAAAAATAATTTTTTTAAATGAAATATATTTTATTAAAACCAACAGTTTCTGAGATATTGGTAAATATATTAATACAATTTTGTGAGCTTTAGTTATAAAGAGATACTACTTAAGTTTTAACGAAATAATTCTCCAATGCCATAGAGTAATTAAATATAAGTATTTCAAAAAGTTTATTTTATTTTTCCTTAAACCTCTTAGGAGAAATGTTTGTACAACAATGATCTATCTCCATTTTAGACTCAATAGTCAATATCTACATTTTTTATTGGTCGAAATTTATAAATGAAGAATTTAATAGCAATGCGATGACATGAAGATGTGCAAGAACTAATAAAATGTAGAAAATTTTAAACGGAAGTCGAAATTTTAATACGAAGTGCTGACCCTTGTGGACCCAATATCGATATTTTTTATTGGTACAAACATACAAATGAGGACATTAATTATTTAAAAATAAAATTATAAAATTTAAAACCGGGACTAAAAAAATATTTTACATAAGTATAGTGCAATTTATGATTGGGTTTACTCGTGTATATTATTTAGTTTCACATATATTACGAGCTTTGAGTAAATATCTCCAATTTTAAACAATAGAGTGAGAAAGTCCGTGCGGAGTTCCGTACCATTTATTTCTTATGAATCAGTTTTTAATACATTTAAAAAAATCTAGTCAAAAATAAAATTTAAAATTTCAGCCTCAAGGTGCACATGATAGTTCATAAAGGCTACTAATTTAAAAAAAACCCAGACCTGTGTGTGCAGTAGATATCGCGCAATGCTCATGAGAGACAAACAATCTCTTCATTTTATTAATATAGATAAGACTTAAAATCTAAGGATTATAATTGTATAAGGACATGTTGAATAGGTTCACATCAATTTTAGCGTAAACAATATTTTGAAATAACCACTTTTTATGTAAGGTAGAATTTTTGGACGTCTGCAACGCGTCTCAGACTTCATATAGACAGGACCCTTAATAATGTTGTATGAATTCATTGAAAATATTGTCAATATAACAAAACCATTTTAGATTAATCTAGCGAGGTTCAAAAGACAGGAGTTATTTAAATATTTTTGAAGGATACAATCAGAAGTTTCATAGTTTTGGATAAATCTTATTTAAGGTTTGGGAAAACATTGAGTAGAAGGGGGGAGGGAGGATCACATCTCGGCCTCGGGGGAGAATATCCAAGCTGACTGAAGCTTCTTCCAATAATCGCTTCTAGGCAATTGCTTTCCTTCCTTTCTTTCGACAGTTCTTTGAATTTCTCTTTCGACGCACTTTATCGATCGTCTCTCAATCCCCCGTATCCGCTAGAGCAGTGTTCCACAAACGGTGTGCTGCTAACAACAACTTCAGCGCAGCCACACGGCGCTTATTGAACATGAATGAAGTTGGTACGAGCGGCAGTCACGCGTCGCGTCGTCCGCATTTCGTTCTCACTCGCACTTACTAATTATTATTTTTTTGCAGCCCGTCTTACTACCAGTTTGGGTTACACGCTTATGTACTAATTACGCTAATGGTTTTAGGTATTAGAAAGATTATATTTAGAGGAATGTACATGCATTTGCATGGAGGGAGAGTGGAAAACAATATTTTAAAACACCCTCAGGACACCCAACTGAGATTCGAACCTTGATCTCCCCATCATTGGCAGTCTGGTCTACTTCAAGAATAGCGCCTTAGACCGTGCTTACACCGAAGCGGATTTACTATTAATTAAAATACAGCTGATAAAATCACAGTTTTCATGGGAAGTTAAGGTTAAGGGTGTACAAAATTACTGATGGCTTGAGCTAAATGTTTCCAAATGTTTGAGAACGGGCACATAAAGAGAACTTCAACCTTTAATCTTGGAACATTTGAAGTTACTTCAGGAAAAATTAAGTCTATACTTTCCTAACTCTGATTAAATGTGCAACCGTTGAAATGGGTGCGTGTTAGACTTCTTGCTGCCATGGTGCGAGCCCGGAAACAAACAATATGCCGCAAATAAACCTCATTAATTGTACCGTGAACTTAAAAATTTAGCGGAACACTGGGCTAGCGTAGAGTAGAGATATATTTTATTTTGCGCTCTGCATTTTGATACCTGTTCAAAAATCTGCATATTTAGCTAATTGGTTAAAAATTTAGGGAGGTAGAATGTAAAGGGAATTTAGTAATATTTGCATAGAGGGAGAGTGGGAAAACTTGATGAAAAAAACCACCCTCAGTAAACCTTAGCGGGATTAGAACGTCTATCTCCCCTTCATAGACAGTCAATTCTATTGAGAGACTAGCGCTTTAAGTTATTGAAACTTGTAATCATTCGAAAAGGTGCTTATTTATCTTTCCAGTTTCTCTTTTTAGGATTATAATTTTACCTCCCAGGCCGTTTCCTATTAGTTTCTGTGAAATATAAACTACTGGACGACCAATCGTATTTTTGGTTGACTCCTATAAAAAAACTTATTCAACTCAAATTAGGTCTAATACTTTTTTTTTGCACCACATCTTACTTCCCGTTATTGTTGTACACGTAATTACTGATAATTCTATTAATTTAGAGAAAGTGTACCCGCATTTGAGGGGAGGGAGAGGGAAAACCCATTTAGGACCCTTATTACACCTGACCGACACCCGATATCTCCGACACCAGAAGTCTAGTCTATTGCGAGAGTGACGCCTTAGACCATGTGGCCACTGAAGTGGGTAGCATTAAGGAGGTGGTCTTCACAATTTCCCCCCTGGGTATGAAGACAAAATTCGTTATTGACAAAATTGTATGATTAATTAAAATATTCAATATCATCAAAAGCTCTATCTTACCACTATCCAGATATTAAACATTCTCATTTATATTCAAATAGAGTCCAATTTTCGTAGGAAGAACTTTAACAATCTAAAAAGTTACTAGTAGATTAACTTTTACGTATTCATACTTCAAGTCATTTGATCTGCAGCTGTCACTTTTGATATATATTATAGATATCTATAACTAGGGTGGCCATACCTACAGCTTTTCGCGGGAGAGTACTATTTTTTGGCGGGAGGTAATGTCCTGTTGTACTGCAGAACCAAAGACAGTACACCCTTAGATACTAATTTTTAAACAAGTACTTCCAAAAGTACTTCTTTTTTAATTTAAGAGAAAATAGTATTTCAAACTGAACAGCGCTAGCACAAGGAATCCTTGAGTTTAAAAAAAATAATTCTATTTACAATTTCTATTTGCCAAACGTTGTGTTCGCGTGCAATTATAATTAAAGTTTATGTCAGTGTATATTAACATTAGGACATAGGTATGTTACATAAGAGACACATTTCCCTCGTAATAATGAATGCCTGAGTCAGTCAAGCTATTCAGAGCGGTCCACAATGAGTTTACACAAATTGTTTTGAAAACCAGCTTCGCTTATGTATAGTTACATACCAGTAAATTACATTTAGCAAAACATCAGTACGCATGACACATTTTTTAAAGCTATAAGTAGGTGTGGAACAAGGACATGGGGTTCTTGTTTTCGGAGAGCCTTTGGAGAGTGTTAAGAGGTTTTTGATGGTTGACGGTTAGGACCAACAGGAACTAATGTTGTTCTTGTCCAGGATGAGGTGGAGTAGTTCATCGATATAGACGTATTCAAAGACCGTTTGCTAGAATGATTGACTTGGACTATCAAATTCGTAGTATTTTACCAATTAACTATATACATCATAAATCCTTCAACACATCGAGTTTGACTATTTTAAATTCTTCTACCCGACAGCTCCCACCATTCGATAAGATATCCTGACAGATTAACATATAAATAATGTATAGGGGGGGGGGACAGGAAGTGACATTTATATCTATTATGTAACGTATATATAAATTTCTATTAAAAGGGAATAAAGTACTTACGTTTAACATTTTTGTTGCATGTGTCTCTCTAAGACGTTTCCTAATATTACCTATTATTTGTTCCTTGAGCTGTTTAGCTTTTAATGCTACATAAGCTAATTATTATAAATTTAAACTGAAGTATTGTATTGAAGTGATTATAAATAAATTTAGGAAGTTAATTACTAATCAATAATAAAAATAAGATAAAAAGTTAAATTTATTTACATTTCTGTTCAGACAGAGTTTTTATTTTACATTAATATTTGTTCCTTGAAATGGACGATCAAACTAATGTTCTTGTTGGTATTATTTGACTTGATGTAACTCACGTATACCTTGAAATTAACCATTAAACGTGAGTTTTAATAAATAGTTTTGTATTTAAACCTTATTTTTACTCTCTCCCTTTATTAGTTTCCTCTAGCCACACTATTTCTCTTTCTTCTCTATTTTTTAAAAAGTATAACCACATAAACACAACACATAAGCAACATTCTTTAAAAAAAAGTCAAATTTATGATTTTTTTGTAATACTTTTTTTTAAATAATTATGTTCACCATAACCATAACATAACTTACTTGTTCTATGGCATTAGCAACTTAAAAGTTCATTGCCGCACTTATAAAGGTACGCCACCTATTCCTATCTTGAAATAGTTCTATACGGTCCCCCTCTTTCAGGTCTACTATAATGTTTTCCTCCCATCTGAGTCTATCAGATGTTTTCCTGAGTACATTCATAACCATCTCGAATGATTTTACCATTTAGCTTTGCAGAGTAAATTACTTGAGATGCTCAAGATGCACTCAGGAATACCCTGAACCTGGTTCTAGGTACTTCCAATCGCTATGCATGTACTGCCCACCGTAATCTGACATATTTGATTATCCAAACAATGTCTTGTAATGAATACATAGTATGTAACTCATCATTGTATAACCTACTCCAATCCTCAGTATTCTCATCCTCTTTTGGACCAAATATCTTCCTAAGCACTTTGTTTTCGAACACTCTAAATTTGTTTTTGTCATGTGAGGTATGCGACCACATTTCACACCCATATCGAAAACCGGTAAAATGATTGTTTTGTATATTCTGAGTTTTACCATTCCTTGAAAGCAGTTGAGATGTCAACAACTCACTGACAGAGTAATAGCATGCAGTTCCCGACCGTATTTTTTTCCTAATTTCCAATCTAATATCGTTATTGCTAGTTAAAATTGTCCCTAAATATTTAAACTCACTAACCCTGTCAAATGATATGTTGTTCGATGTAATACCTAAATTATCGTCCCCAATTTGTGTTCTCTGAGTGCTCATATACTTAATCCCTTCAACGTTAACTTCTGCACATATTTCCTTACTAGCCTATAGTAACATTTTACTATTGCCCAACAAAGCTAAATTCTCTGTAACATAACACTAAAAATATAATAAAATTGTATCATTGTTGGCCACAAAATAAGTCTGTACTTTCTAAAAGGCTCTTATTACAAAAATTGGACTGTATATTCTAGAAGAATTCAATGCGCAAATATATTCAGGAAGGGTGAGCGCTATCTTTGACCTACCCCATTCTCGCCCCCCCCCCTTGAAACCCTCTTTTGCACATTCGGGCATAGTCATTATATTTTTTTTTTCCTGTGCAGCTAGCATGAGAGCTTGGTGCTATAAGCCAAAGGTACCCGTGTTCGATTCCCTTGTAAACATGTGATTGAATAACTAGACCCTGTCTCTCTTGATTGCGCACGTGCAGGGAAGGCCTACTCCTACGAGGAGCCCGAGTCCAGTTCTGACAGCGAGGAGGATGTCTTGAGGAGGCTCCAACAGTCAGCCAGTTCTCACTCCACTCAGCTGCAGCTGCCGGAACCCGTACCGGGACCTTCCTCTGATGAGCCGACCTTCTTTCATCACCATCACCACAAGACCCATGCCGTCATACGTGAGTACAACGCTTCAATCACACTACCTAGATTGGGGAGTGTCGCGATACGATCTTTTAAACAGTGATCTGAGATTGGTAATTTAAATATTTTGTACTTTAAGCACATGTTAAACATGTTATTTTCATAGTATTTAATCTAGAAATTATCAGAACTCATGTTTTATTTAATAATTGAAAAAGTATTTGTTTAAAAATTGTTTTCACTTAAGTTCGAATAGTTATTCACATATTAATATAATAAAGAAATTGCCATAATGGCACACGCGTTTCTTCACACGTCATAGTCAGAATTCACAGTCAACAACTCTGTACAAGAAGAGACAAAATATCACCAATTATCTGGCTTTAATTTAAATTGGTCACCGAGAGAGCTGCTGAGCTCTGGCGAGCATAAGCGAAAACTACGTTTAGAAAAGAGAGTAAAAACACTCAAGGTGACTAGTGAAATATGTTGCTTTCTTTTTTGCTCATACACTGCAAGGTTTGACCTTGAATTATTGTGAGGGCTGGAAACAAGCAAACTGAATGTTCATGACTTGTTGCTAGCTAGCTGCACGTGTGCGGAAGTAAATTAACGACAGTACAATCACTGACTAATAAAATCTGCACAACCTAAATGTAAATAATCCAGAAAGCATGGCAATATAACAGGATCATTACAGGAGGTAAAGCGGGTGTAGCTTAGGAAAACTTTGATTTCGCTTCAAACACTCGTCAGCTTCAACAGACTTCGATTAGAAAAAAATTTCCGCCTTTGAAAATCTTTATGAAACGTCACCAACAAAATCATTGCTAACTTAAATAAATAAGGGTACAGGTCAAGAAAGATGAATGTTCAAATGATATTATTTAGAAAAAACCTAATTTTAAACTTTAAAACGTTGTATCGTTACTAATATAGCTTTGGAATTTCCAATTTCTGTGCATATTAATATAATTTTTGGATACATTTATTAAAAAATTATATAATAATGCAAATTTTATTTTTTACCTTACCTTAAACGTCTAATATTGCAGTGCAATAAAGATGAATGTCTAATAATAATAATAATAATAATAATAATAATAATAATAATAATAATAATAATAATAATAATAATAATAATAATAATAATAAAATTATAATAATAATAATAATACCAATTTAAAACACAATTTTATTTTCCTTACACTTTTCAACATTGTTAACCAACCTTATCGCCATAATATTAGATCAACGTTTCTGAGTTTAAAAAAAGCTATGTTTCTTTTATTTTTATTCATAAAAAATTATATTTTCAATATTAATAAGATGATATTTTTCTAGCTTTTAGTTCACTCGTCATCACCATCAATAGTTTGACCACTCCACGGAAGATTATCAAAGAAGGCTTGGGCAGAACAGGTACAAAACCTTTTGAGAACCTGCACATCCTTGTATTTCTCTTCAGATATTGGAAGGCGTGCCTTGTATGATGACGCAGGATGATCAAACTCTCCTATAATCATATTCGGTGTGATCCTTCTCTTATGCTTAGGCAGGGTCACTAACGATGAGCTCCAAGCACCAATGTAGGTTTCACGGTGATAAACTAACTGAGGATGCTCTTTCATCACTTTCAGTTCTTATATTGGTCTGGTTTGAAAAGGGCATTTTGGTTTGAAAAAAGGCCTTGAAATGATCACTCCATTTCCTAAAAACCACCTGCTCGTATTATTCGACCACAAAGGGATTTGGTTTTTGTCTTGCAACACAGATATGGTCTACCCATTCACTGGGCGCTTCAATTATATTTTTTGGGATCAGAACTGCCATGTTTCTATCACATTCCATGTAAGAGTGTCCTCGAAGAGGAAATGTAATATTAACACTATATGTTCTCTGTCTTACATGGACAACATAATAGTCTTAATATATAAAGCAATTTATAGTTTAATTTTTATTTTGTCCTCAACACGAGTAACAGAAAATTGACAGAAGAAAGGTAATAACCCGCTTTTAAAATAATTAATTTCTTGAGAGACATATGTGACTTATCTTTCTTAACCACAACACGATGGATATTCATCTTTCTTTCCCTGTATATTGATTCTTTCCAACCAAATAGCTCGGAACTCTCATCGTTTATGCTGTGGATACATAGCCTATGTTGTAGTACTCCTGACTCTCCAACAGAATGTGCTGTTATCTCAATTTCGAATATTTTGTGACATTTATCTTTCTTGCCCTGTACCCTTCACATATTTATATTCATTTTGGGTCATTTTTTTGCCGTTGTAATATATATACTTCATTTACTCTGAAAGTTAGCATGCTTACTTTGACAGGTTACACTATGGAGCAGCTTATAACATAAGGTCATAGTGAAATCAGTCGAGATAAATCTTCTACAATTCAGGGTAAACGTGTCGTAAATCACAAATTAATGTCAACAATGTAAAATTAAAATAAAATAAAATAAAATTATTTGTTGTGTTGATGATGATGATAATAATAATAATAATAAATATTGCACGTCTGGGATACACCATTATGTTGTAGCCCAGTAGTGGAAAGATTAGCCAGTACTAATGTATTGTTGCCCGGGGATTGCCCGAATGTACTAATCGTACATCCTTTTTGTGGAGGCTCTTTCCATATCCCGATGAGATGAGATGATGGTGACGGTGATTACGAGGGTGTCAATCCAGTGGATACACAACCTAACTTAAGCCTAATCACCCATACTCTGGTGAACATTGGGATAATTCCACTTTCGGGAAATTACCGAAAGTACCAGCCGGGAATCGAGCTGGGGACCACTAGACGCATAGCCAAGTGCACTGACCATTACACCACGGGGCCTGTTACATGTTGTGATAATAACTTCATTTACCAGTTTTGGATAGAATATGTTTGCAAAATAACATTTTATAAATTATATTTAAAACTCAAGGTTATATAATTGTGCAAATATTTTTTTTCCCAACATAAAACATTAAAAAAAATGGAAGCTTTGATTGGGGTTTGAGAATATTTCATATAATTCAATTCAGCTTCACCTCGAATTTAAAAAAATGTTTTCTTACACCCTTAACTTTTAGGTAGAACTTTGTGTTTGGGTTTTTTTAAACCCTTTCAGTCAATTTGCGCCTCTATAAATTTCAAAAATAAAGTAAGAATAAAAAAAATAAAAAATATTTGACCTGTTTATGAACAACGTTACGTAACCTTTTTTCGATAAACACTTACATTAAGGTGGGGCGTGTAGGGGACGCGAGAAAAGGGCAGTGGTTTTGCAGTTTTTATAGCAAAACTTTTTTGGCCAAAATAACTCAAATATTTCTCCAGTATAAACGTAAAGTTTAATTTTCTTCACATGGTCACCTCAACAGTTGTTGAATATCTGTCAAGGGTTTCCTAGAATTTAAAGACAGCTTTTTATCTTAATTTAAAAAGTGTATCATCTAATGCCGCTATGCTCATGACAGATATTCAACAACTGTTGATGTCACCATGTGAAGAAAATTAAACTCTTTTGTTTCTACTTGAGTGATATTTGATTTATTTTAACCAAACAGATGTTTTGCTATAAAAACTGAAAAATACTAGTTTTTTCTTTCGTCCCCTACACTCCCACCTAAAATGTCTCAACAATGGACTTTTAAAAGGTTGAAAATTTTGTCAAATATATATTTATGGACATAAACAAAAATCCCAGTCACAATAAAACATTCATGATTGAAGTGTAATACTTGTACTGTACAAGAGTGGGTGTTTTTTATACTCGTTCAGGTTTAAAACATATTCACACTAATGGGAAGAAATGGTGATGATAAGATTTTTAAAGAATTGTACTTGAGTTCACATGGAAGAAGGCTGGACAATTCCTTTAGGGGAAAAAAACAAACTCAGCACACCCACCAGGAGTTCGAAATCCGTCCTCCCAGTCACCGGCAAACTAGACCATACTAGACTGACGCCTTTGTCCGCAGGATCACCGGTGTGAGCTACAGGGTAACTAATTGTACCTATTTAGACAGTATCACAGGTGGACTAGAGGAAATAAGGCGTCAGTCTCATCTTGATTGGTTGGCAGGGTATACTGGTGGTATTATTTATAAATGTTTTACCACTCTCTCCATTCAAATGCTGGTATGTATCTTCTAAATTATACATTATTAATTACTAGCCAATTGTAAATATATAGATTATCTGGACGGGAAGTAAGACAAAATAAAATATGGCACAGAAAAAATGTAGCCGATATAATTTGATAGCATTTAACACACAACACAGCCCTTATTGAACCACTTTGTGTTCTATATATCTTCCGCGGCTGCTTATGAGGATCTACATAATCGCTCGGTAAGCCTAGTAGACATAGCATCACACTGCTTCATTGTTACATTATGCAGAACTACATCAATTTTCACACAAAGATCTTGAAGACTACGTGGAATGGTTCTGAAGCACTGTTCTTTCAATAACCCTCACAAAAATGCATCACACACACTGACAGATCAGGACTTGGTGAAGGATATGTAAATTCTGTGCTCCTAGAAATAAACCGACCGGAAAACATCTGTTGCAGTAGGTGTCCATCACTTCGACCAGTATGGGTGGTAACTTCATCTTGTCGAAACACTTGCTAGTCTATGTCAAAATTGCTTTGCGCACAAATCCATCATAATTTGCAGGGATGGTACATTATTCCTTCCAGCACCATAGACGCGAAAATAATGTTCAACAGCACACTAATGTTCTTCCATGACGTACTGCACAAGTATAAATTAATTTATGTTACCTTTTTTTAAGGGCCATCCTATTACATTAAAAATTAAGGAGCTATATTAAGTGAAATCTAAACTATTTTCTCTATTAGAATACTGTAAGATCCCTATTTTGACCTCCCTTTGTAACCTCCCACTTTGTCATCACGTTGTAACACTTCTGACAGAACTGGGTAAGGTTACTAGTTTTGTCGGGGTGCCCGGTAGCCAACCCTACTACGCGCTACCGTGGCACCGTAGGGACTCACATGGTCAGGATGGACCCCGAGTGGCAGGGGTTGGAATTGATGGTTTATGGGGAGTGAGACTCGCAAGTTAGTCCAAGAAATTATATTTATTAAGCTAGTAAGAGACTAAACTACTACATGGGAATCTATTAAATATCTCGTGACGAGGGAGCCGGCGCGATAACGGTCTCGCAACCCTCCTGCAGACCCGCGATCGACCCTCCGGCGGGGTAACCCAACAGATCACATTTATATTGCCACTACTCAGTCGTACACGCGACCGACACACATGCACACAGCATGGCGTCCAACATTCAACAGTCCTGTCTGGTTCTCACACAAACTCGCTGATCTCGATATTTCACCCGCCAGGAAGGTCCATCGGTCACTCGTCTCGCTCGTCAACAGGATGCTAGCTATATGAGCTATTTGCTATTCCCAACAGGATGGNACCCAACACTCTTGACTTCCAAGGAAATGTACAAGTTCAGGTTAACATCCTGCCAGAACAACCTTAAAATAATTATGCTGATACAATACTTAATAATATACTTTTTGAATTCACCCTCCTCAACTTGTTTTCTTAGATTGTTGAGTGGGGAGGATTAAGTTGATCTGTTCAAATAAACTCGCTCTACAGCTATTAATATGTTTATGTGTCTCTACTCTTTTTAAGGGTGATATAACTCTCAAACAGATCAACAGTTAAGAACAAATGCATTATCTAGTTAGTTTTTTATATTAATAATATTTCCATCGTCCTTGGTTTGAAAAGTTAAACATGTAAATTCTCTGGCACGTTTGACTTAAGCCCCATTGAAATGTAAATTTCAGCACTTGCCTGAAGTATTATGTGGAATATTCGCTAAGCCCTTTTCGCCCCATATCTTCACCGTTGGAATATTTAATTCCCACCACAAACGCTTCCCTCAGGTCGGCCAAACTTGGGCGCAGGTGTAGCTTATCTCATAGAGCAATATGTACAAGATAATAGAAAATATTCCTTCCCTTCATAAATATTTGACATTGTTTAGTTTTTGTTTTGTATTACTAAGCTTTCAAGTTCTATTGGTTAAAAGAAGTGGTAGCTTTGTTAGCTGTGGTGCACTCAGGGAATATGGACGAGATGGGTAGGCTATCTATTCCCCATTATTGCCCGGCTAACCTCCGTATAGCACTCAATAGTTTCAAGATAGTGCAAACATGCTGACACAGCCAGCACATATATTCTCTTAATTGTCTGTGTAGCTTCATGTGTTTCAGAGATGGCATTCAGCGGCTCCAAGATGGCGCTAGCATGGTGTGCTACCATTTAGTGACACAGGCAGAGCATCTGTTCTCTTACTTGTCTCTGTTGCTTCATGGTGGGTTTCAGAGGCGGCACCGAGTACCTCTAAGGGCTGCGGTGACCTCATATCCCTGGCGGAAAAGGGCAAAGTTGGAGGTAGCAGCGCCTCTAGCAGCTGCTCGACGACGAGCGGAGAGGAGGAACACCCCAAGGAGAAGGCTCTGCGCCACCGGGACGCCAGGGGCGGCACTTACCGCAAGATACCCGTGCAGTGCAGCGTGGACACCATGGATGAGGAGGAGATCCCTCTGGCGCCTCGTGACCACGCCCACAGCCTCCAGCACGAGCAGTTTGTCACGACACCCCCACCCCCGCCTCCCCCCGCCCCTACCAACAACCAAGATGTAAGTGACCACTCAACAGGCTGCTTTCAGAGAAAAGTTATGAAGGAGTTGAAAATAACCCGATTCAGTGGCCGCATGGCTTAAGGCGTCAATTTCGCAATAGACCAGACTGTCAATGACGGGGTGATCTGGGTTTAAAATCCCAGTTGGGTGCTCTGAGGTTTTTTCCTAAATGGTTTTCTACTCTTCCTAAATGTAAATTCAGGTACACTTCCTCTAAATCCAACCTGACTCATTCATAGCATCCTAGCGTATTAATAAATATGCATATAGCCCGAATGGGTAGTAAAAGTCCAACACCTTAGTTCAGTTGGTAGCGTGTCTGTTTACTTAGATAAGAGTTCTACGTTTGATTCCTGGCATGGCCAAAAAATGTATAGTTAAATTTGGTGAAATGTGGATCTCCCCTTTCATAGTATTAAATTAACGTCTGGGGACTGGCTGTTGTGTCTGTTCTAGATTTAAGTTAGTTTATAATTCTCGTGCTGATATAATCAGTTGGTTTAGAAAGTGCGCGTTAAATACTTAAAATAAATAAATAAAATTGTTAGAAAACGCAGAAGGCCTACTTTAAAAAATAAGTTGAAACTAGGGTGTGGCAGGAAAAGCCGCATTTTAATGATCGCATACTTCAGTGATTCTCAAAGAGTGTGCCACGATGATTCCCTGGGATTGCTGCTAAAATATAAAGGAGATTTATAAGCGTTCTCATTATTGCAACATTCTTATTTTACTTAACATTCATTTTGAGTTTCGCCAGTAAATTTATTCGTTCAACCCGAACGATTAATAAGAAGCGTCGCTAAAATACGAGTAATTTTTCACTTATAAAATAACAATTTAGTTTTAATATGTCATATACTAGGTGTTCCCTTAACTCACTATTCGTAAACACTAAACACAACGACTTTTATACCAAGGGCGCCGTGGAATAAAGGGATTTATCAAAAGATGCCAACTTGATAAAACTATAATAACTATTCCAATGGGGTGAGGGTGAGGAAGTAAGCATTTTAAAGGTAATTTACCTATAATTGCGTGGAAAGAAAATAGGAAAACATTTAGGTAAAACAAACCTCAGCAGACCTAGTCAGGATTCGAATCCCGATCTCCCCCGTCTTCAGCAGGCTATTATAATACGAGAATGAAGCCTTGGGAAATTTGGACATTGAAGCGTCTTATATTCCCTATTCCTTTTCTCTTGGTAAGCATTGGACAAGTAACGCCATTAGGTTAAGAGATTTAAAAAGGTGTTTGATGTATAAAATTATCTCAAGATGATGTTAATATTTTGATTTAAAACATATTATTCTTTTAATAAACACATGTTATAGCATCAAAGTTTAACAGTTTATAGGCCTAAATTCTTTTATATATGAACTTACAATATAAAAAATTACCTCTGTTCTTCAGTGTTACCCTTAAACGTAACAAACTTTCCTCGCACTGTTCCAGTGTTGCGCAGACAAAAAGATAGGGTCATAGTGTAGTCCGTCAAGGTCCGACTGCTATTTTCCAGTAAATGGAATGTACCCACCAGAAATACTATATTGTTCAAGGTCATCGTATTATTGATAAAAAGATTAAAATATAAAACCACATTGGTATTGACCAATACACTTGCGTTTCTAAAAAGCTAAAACTAAAGTTTTCAAATTATATAAAAATGGGATTTTTGATGTAATCTAAACATATATTAGCCCAATCCTTCTTTTGAAGAGACTTGAATTGAAATTAATGGGGCTTTGAAATACCTATGTCTGTCTTGAGAATCATTCAGTAGATCTGAGTTATTGGAATTTTTGGGGGCTTCTTTCACACAAAATAAGTACAGATGTTACTATGACCTATTTATTTTTAATTAATCTAATGTCCATATAAAAAAATACTCCTGCTTTGACTAAGAAACAACATTCTTCTATTTACAATGATAACCATCTTAAAAGGACAGAAAAATTAGCAAAAATACAACAACCACAGCACATTGTTTGTTATGTAAGTAATTTGTGGGTGCGGCAATATGCTGTTTGGGCATTAGGGTGCCTGTCGCAAACTTTCTCTTCTCTCTATCTTAATAATTAGCACCGCGTCTTACTACCCATTCAGGTTATACGCTTAAGTACTAATTACACTAATGGGCTAGTAATTGGGAAGGTTAAATACAGAGGAAGTGAAACCGCATTTTCATGGAGGGAGAGTGGAAAACCATTTGGGATCAACTTTTTGTGTTTCGGGAGCACATTAAACGTTAATATCCGTCATAGGCTCAAGATCAAAATTGTTAACGTGGTGGGAGCGTAAATAAGACAAGTTGAGGGCAGTATTTTTGCAGTAAAGTATTTATATAAATCTTTTGTGGTTAAAAGAAATAAAAAAATTATCAAGTAGAAAAAAAAAGTATAGTTTGATTCCCATGGTTACCTCAACAGTTTTTTTTAGCGTTTCTTACTATCCGTTCGGTTTATACGCTTATGTATTAATTACATTGATGTTTTTAGGGATTAGAAAGGTTATATTTAGAGGAAATGTACCATCATTTGCGTGAAGGAAGAGTTGAAAACTATTTTTGTAAAACTCAGTAGACATGACCGAGATTCTAACCTCAATCTCGCGGTTATCGGCAGTCTAGTCTACTGTGATAGTAGCACCTTAGGCCATGCGGCCACCGAAGCGGGTCTCAACAGTTCTTGAATATCTTTCAAGGATGTCCTGGAATTTAATGACAACTTTTTATCTCCATTTAAAAAGTATATCATCTAATGCTACCATGCTCATGACAGTTATTCAAGAACTGCTGATATCACCATATGAAGAAAATTAAACTCTTATGTTTCTACTAGAGATTTATTTTAGTTATTTTGGCAAAAAAAAAAATGATGTTTTGCTACAAAAACTGCAAAACATTGCCCCAAACTCACGTTACCTACACACTCACCTTAAAATACTTTGTATGAGAAAGTAAAATTACGTTTCTTCTTACGTATTCTCAATCTTTGTTGCGAGCTAAACCGCCGATCATGATATTGTCCGAGGACAGTAAGTCATCGTTGAGCGTAGTGTATTGTTGTGCTGCCACAGGAGCAGTTGTTTGACGTGACGGATCTCCAAAGCGCTTTCGGGGATCAGGAAAGTCATCTAATTTCCAAGTGCGGTCACCTGGAAACAGCTTTCGCATACGACGCACCCATGAGGAAGATGACTGTGAGGGTGCTCCAGGCCAGGGACATACCCGCCAAAGATCGGGGAGGGGCCTCCAACACTCAGGTGAGCCAAGAGATGGTTAGAGGATACTTTCCTTCAAGTCTTGAGTCGAATTTATGAATCAACATCTCATTTTAAACAATCTTGGCAAGTCTTGTGTCGACTTTACAAACTCACATCTCATTTTAAATAATCTTGTCAATTCATAATGTTGACTTTATAAATTCACATTTAATTCTAGTCAATAAATGGCAAGCTTTTTGTCAACTTTACAAATTCACATATCATCTTAAACGGTCACAGAAAGTTGTGTATTGATTTTACAAACCAACATTTAATTCTAAACGTTCAAGCCAAGTTTTATATTTATTTATAACTTCACATATCACTTAAACAGTAATTACAAGTTTGGTGATGATTTTTTTTTTAAATTACTGCCCATCATATGCCTATTGATAAACAATATAAATGGTTTAAACGATGTTTGTTGATAGTTTTACCAAAATCATATTCGAGTTAGATCTCCGATTGAGACGATGATCTCAGACAATCCTTATGGATTTTAGTTTGGGGTTTTCACATGGTGTGAAAGCAGGTGGGCTACGAGTGGTGCATATCATGTAGTGTTGCCAGGTTAAGCAGAGCTTGTTAAAACTATATGTACCTGTAATATGGTATTCCTCACTTGGTACCCATTTAACGAATCATTCATAGAGCCTGCTCTGCATGGGAATGTATGTTCGTTGATAACTGTCTAATGGTTTTTCTACCGAGGGATGAGAACAATTCACAGGTACAGTTTAATCTAGCTCTGCATACTCTGGAAACATTTCACGTTACGACACTGGTAACAAACTAATTGGAGTGTATCGATGAATGTGTGATGTTTTAGGTACGTCTTCTGATGTTACCAAGCAAGAAACAAAAGCACAAGACCAAGATTCGGCACGGAGATAATCCTCAATTCATAGAGAGCTTCTTATTACACAGAGTGAACCCAGGTATGAATACTAATTTGTGTATATCGCCTTATTATAGATGTCAATAAATCACGTCACATGACACTATACAATTAAAAACTTTATATTTTAAATTTAATTTAAAAATAGATAATATTGTGCACCGCACATACTTTTTCACCTTTTAAATAAAAATTGAGACATTTATTTAAAATTCATAATATATGTGAAACTAAATAACATATGTCATTTTATTCAATTTAAAATTTTTATAGCTCTTAATACTTATTATTTTTGGCTCAGCAGAAACATAATTATTACAGGATAAACTAACAACTGGAACCCAAATATTAAATTTAGCTACTATTTCTATTTTATAGTATTCTATTATATTTCTATTTCCTCAAATACTCATCAATTTTATTATTTAAAAAAAATTGGATTTGAATTGGGGATTTGGGATTTTTAGGTAAAATTAAGATTCTGATTTGTAAAATAGTGGTCAAGCCCAACTCAATTTAAATAAAAAAAAATCTCTTTTCTTATTTTGAAAAGAATTATCAAGGCTTTAATTTTTCAACATTCTTCCAGAAAGATGTCTACAAGCCATTTTCATGAATACTTTAAGTTGTACTATTTAAAAATTCTTAAATAATTTAGTATTTATGCTTCTTTAGTTTCTCTCGACACCTTGAAGAAAGAAGTATAGTTATCGTCAAAAAAATAGAATTTGAGATTTTGATAAATGTCAAAGTTTTATGACACCCTTAAATTGAAAATGAGGTTTTCGCGATGTCATTTGTCTGTCTGTCTGTATCTTGGTCTGTAGCCATAACAATTTTACCAATTGGGCTAAAGCTTTGTTCTTTAGGGTTTACCTAAAATTCCGCCGAGGGATTTTTAGGTTTAGGTATCTAATCCTAAATTTAAGTGTAGTTTACTGAAGGGTTTAAAGATAAAAGTGCTTTTTTCTCAAAATCCGCTCTTAAGATTTTGATTAAACTTTGTATCCAGACATTACTTAACATAACAAATAAAATGGCAAATCTCATGTTCCCATAAAAAATTACCTTAAGGTACATAAGCGTAAATATCCAAATTTGGTCATAACTCCGGAACTATTAGAGATACGAAATAACCTAGCGTTGTTAAGTTGTACTTTTATTAAAAATAAAAAAAAGGTTTATTTGACATATTTTAAAAGCTTAATCGTTTCAAAGCTATAAAAAAAATATATTAACTATCTGTGCAGCTCTTTGAAAATAGTAATAATTGATTGTTATGCTCTTTGATGAGCTTAAATATTCCTGGTATCTAAATGTTTCTATAACAATGTATATAATTATAACATTTATGCTTTTCGAGGGAGTGCTTCTGCATCAATATCTACAGGCTGTTTTTAAAATCTCCACCAAAACTTAAGTCGCAGCATCTTTGGGCAGAAAATACTAGTAAAAAAATTTCGGAAATGTGATCTGGTGTTACTAATGTAAGTTTAAACGTACCAACGCCAAGAGCACGCAGCTGTAAATACATACGTGTACAACAAGTTGCATATCATTAGGTGGAAACATAACAGCAGGTGTTCAAAACTCCCTCCTCGACTTGGTCACAACATTCTCCGTCGGTTGCATTTGAAGCGGGCTTATTATTCGGCTACGTGGTTCGCGATCAGGCACTTCTTCCCGCCTAATAATATGCAACTTGCTGTACACGTACGTACAGCTGCGTACTCGCGGCGTTGTTGCGTCTAACTTCAAAATACATTTAGTAACGCAAGATTACTTTTCCGAACAATTTTTACTTGGATTTTCTGTTTCTCTTTGCCCGCAGATGCTGTGTTTTAGGTTTGGGCATAGAGTTTAGAAACATCCTGTATAGTTTTGTTTCACAAGTTTTACGAGTTTTTAATATAAAAGAGAGAGAGAGAGACATTCTGCGCGATACACCATACCATTATTTTTTCTCCTATACGGTTTCCACTGTGTGGTAACTTGAGCCTATCAAGTGAAAGTTATTTTTGTGTCTGTGCCCCCTCCCAGAGGACGTGAACAGCATGGGGGTGAGGTTCCGTCTGTACGGCTGTGAGCGTATGAGAAGAGAGAGGATGATTGGCGAGTGCGTAGTGAGCTTCAGTTACATCAATCTGGAGCTGGAGACGACCATGTGGCTGGCGCTGGAGCCTAGAGCCAACCTCACGGTCAGTTCATACTGGGAAGAAAACCGGCCTTGTGGCGTAGTGGTCAGAGTCCCTGGCTGCTGACCTAGAGGTCCCGGGTTCCATTCCCAGCTGGTGCTGAGGGATTATTCTCGAAAAGGGAATAATTCCCAACGGTCACCAGGGTTAGGTTAGTTAGGCTTAAGTTAGGTTTAGATCTTTTTATATATATTATTCTAGCTCCACTTATTACCACCCATTCTGGTTATACGCCTATATACTAATTACACTAATGGTTTAGGGATGAGGAAGGTTAAATTTATAGGAATCATACCAGCATTTGTGTGGAGAGAGAGTGGGAAAATATTTAGGAATAACCGCCCTCAGTACCGGAATTGTAGCACTATCTCCCCGACATCAGTATTCTAGTCTATTGCAAGAGTAACGCCTTGGACCAGCTATTCTCAACGTGGGGTACGCGTACCAACAAGGGTATGTGTCAGGACTTTTGGGGGTACGGGAAAATAATAAAATAATGGCGGAAAAAGCTACATATTCCAGCAGTGTAAGACAAAATTCAGTAAAAACTCTTTAATTAACTCAACGCTATGGCGATGGGTAGTGCGGTTTTTTTTTCTAATTTGACCTTTAGAAAATGATTTCAATTTCAAATATAAAACAGTTTTTATAATTATTAATAAACTAATTAATTGAATGTAACAAACTGTTTACTTTACCATAATATTTTTAAAAAAATACCATTCATTTTCAGTTGCAACAAATAAATCCGAAATAACTGCTAGTTTCCTAACTAAAACCTTAGCTAATATTAAGGGCACAAATTATGGAAATGAGCTGCCAAGGGGTACGCAAGCGAAAGAAGATTGGGAGCCGCTGCCTTAGACCATGTGGCCACTGAATTTGGTGTTAAGAACCTAATTGGTTGAAAACACAATCACCATCACCTTAACTCATCGGGACATGTAAAGAGCATACACGGAAAGGATGTACGATTAGTACATTCGGGCGTCCCATGGGCGTCGGTACATTAGTAGTGGCTAATCTTTCCACAAACTGAGCTACAGCTTGATGTAGCCTGGACATGTCATTATCATTATTACTGGAAGGAAGTCATTACAACATTTTCCATTTATAAAAGTTATTTGATAGAAGAAATATGATTGATGATCCATCAAATATAGTTTATAAAATAATAAATTAAACAAATCTTTTTAAAAATCTTTTACCTTATAGAGAAGTTTTTTACAACATAAAAGTGCCCTAGGGCCACAATTTAATCTACGAGTCATCATAATCGTCTAATTTTGGTCAAGCTATGCAAAAACTAGAATAGGTGTATATATATTTTTTTTATTTATTTAGCACAGCGTCTTACTACCCGTTTGGGTTATACGCTTAAGTAATAACTCTGCTAATTGGTTAGGAATAGGGAAATTTCAGTTAAGAGGATACAAACCCGCATTTGCGTGAAGGAAGAGTGAAAAACCACCCCCAGTTCACCTGACCGAGATTCTAACCTCGATTTCCCCGTCCTCGACAGTCTAGCTCAACACGAAACTAGTGCGTTAGCTAACTACTCCACCGAGGCGGTTAAAAGGTATATAATTGCGAATGAATTAAGAAGTGGTAATTCAAACATGTTTGATTAGATATCAAACGAATTTTCTGACCAAAATATACCATCTTTGATACGTCAATATAATATTAAAGGTGTAAGGAAGAAATTAAACACGAACATCAGTTGGATCTTGAATGGATTACTTTTCCGAGAAACTTCGTGGGCCGCAAACAAAAGGCATCTTGGGCTGTATAAGGCCCAAGAGCAGATGGTTGTAACCCCTGTTGTAAACATCCTCTAGAGGCATTAGTCGGCAACCTTTTTGAGCCCCGATTGACTTATCAGAGGTCCCACGACCACCCATCCTTTCTCTTCTCCACTTTGATTTTTTTTCTATACCTTTTTAATATATTCCTTAAATTCAATATTTCCTCAAATATTAAAATAGCCCCCTTTTTATAAGAATAATATATGATAAATTAAATGCTTATTTTCATGTTAAACTATAAAGTTTTACTAAAACATTACCGATTGTGAGCGATCAAGATTATTTAGGTCAGAGGATCTCAAACTTTTTAAACCAAAGGAGCACTTTACCAGAAAAAAAAAATACTGAAGCACCCATAACAAGTTTTTTTATATATTTTTTTAGAAAAATCTTAGTTCTGCCTTGATTAACTGACTATTAATCTAAAATACACATTTTTTTTAGAACATTACCTAAAATTTACATTACAACAAAAAAACTTTAACGTGATTGAGATTTATTGAAAGCTCACAAATTAATCATTAATTAAACCTTCAATAAATATGGCAGACATTTTTTATTTATGAATGAACATTTTAGCGTATTTTAACATAAAAGTTTGATAATACAGAGATAACAAAGGGCTTCCAAATAAAAAATAAAATGTATTACATGATTAGAGTGTTGTTTGAATAAATGTGATACTTAGCCTTCTTGTTAGGTGTCCCGCTAAACACATATGCTATGCAAGTGGCCTAACATATAAATTGTCTAAGCTCTTATACTAAATGCAGAACAGCAATATTACACGTGGCAGTCTATACATACAATATTCCAAGGCGTTACTTCCCCCCAACAACACTGTTTTTCCAATTTAAAACTAAGGAACTTACTAACAAATCTATTTATATTCTCGTGAGTAGCTAGTAGGTCTAGCTCATTGCTAACATTATATTGTCCGAAATACTCAGACTCCAAACAGAGAGGTAGAACTCGAATCCCGATCTGATTAACTGCGGTTTTTTTTCCAAATCTTGATTTTTAAATTTGATTTTCACAATCTCTCCCTCTCTTGTAAGATGCTTGAATATTCCCTTAAATCCATCATCCTTTTACTCTTTACCTATATCAGTGTACTATCTTCGGACAGTCTATGGGACAGTTAGACGCGTGGATATTAATCAACTCAAGTTATTTGTGTACTAACATTAAGGTTATATTGACTTTACCCAAGGGTTGGGTTTTGTGAGGCTAGTTTAGTGGTGGCTCTCCCCACACTAGCGTGGAGAAATTATGGGGAAAAATCAACCCGTAATTATTGTGAGCCTGATTCCTTTTGCCACTGTTGCGGGAATAACCTCAATACTGCTACAATAATCCAACCAGTCAGGTTTATTTTAATCGAGCCTGATGCCTCAGAGCTCTTGGCCATTATTGTAGGTAGTCTCAAGGCCGTTACAATAATTAGTCCAGGTTCTGTATTCCAGTTGAACGGCTCCGCCTCCGACCTGTTAAGTCTGGCCCGCAGTGACAGCACTGGATCCACGCACAGCATGCAACATGGCGGCGTCCCGGAACTACTTCTGGGGCTGTCCTACAACGGGACGACAGGGAGACTCTCCGTGGAGATAGTCAAGGGAAGCCACTTCAGGTGAGGATATACAGGATTATTTAGATCTCAAGATAAAGCGTTATAAAGGTTGTAGGTGATGACAATACAATTATTCCCATGCAGTAAACTTGGGGTCGGCGACGTCAAAGGGTGGAGCTACGAAACGTAGAAATTGGTGTTGCATGCACCTAGGGGGTGTGGTGTAAAGTATGACTAGTAACAGGCATTGGACTGCTTGACAACAAACCCGTAAGGAATTTCGGTGCACACACACACAAATCCACTGCTTTGAAGAAGATGTCCTCAATTGTTTTAGGAACTTGGCGATGACACGTCCCCCGGACACTTACGTGAAGCTCTGCCTGGTTAGCAGTACCGGACAAGAGATGGCTCGGAGTAAGACCTCGATCAGAAGGGGTCAGCCCAACCCGCTTTTCAAAGAAACGTTCATGTTCCAAGTAAGAATGTCTGCAAATAAAGTTGACAATTTTTAATTATGTCATAATTATAACTTTATTGGGTTGCACTTATGAAACGTTCTCAGATAAAAAATATATTTTTTTAGTTAAGTTACGTGAGGCTTGGTACAGGTTTTTAAGTTTGTAGATTATAGTGAATATATATGAATTAAAAATTAATTTTGACGATGTTTCACTTGAGGTTTATAGGTTGATTTTCAAGTCAAAATAAGGTTGAAATACAACCAACTCTTGAGCATTTTCTTGATCTTCATGTACACTACATTTACCCTAAAAGGTAAACATCCCACCTCGACTGTTTACACTATGTTCCCAGATTATAAGCTATATCATAGCATAACTAAGAAAGGTAAGCTTGTTCCTTTCAGGGTAAAAGGAGACTATAGCAAGTGGTGGTAAATTATTGTTTTAGCCTTTTCTCAAGGTCGTACTAACTAGTATCCCTGGCACAGGTTGCGCTCTTCCAGCTTCCTGACGTCACCCTCATGGTCTCCGTGTACAACAAACGCAGCATGAAGCGCAAAGAAATGATCGGTTGGTTCTCCCTCGGTCTCAACAGTTCCGGAGAGGAAGAACTTGCGCACTGGAACGATATGAGAGACGTACGAGGGGAACAAATCTGCAGATGGCATGTCCTGGTCGAGTCGTAGACTCGTCTGAGCGGGAGGGCATGATAATGCTCTTTTACTTTCCGTTTTTCATCTCTAAAGATTTATTTTTAGAGGCGACCCAGGCCGAATGCTGTCTGCCTCTCCAAAGTAAGCTGTGCGAAGATGAAAGAAATATATTTTCCTGTCTGGATTTTTGCGTGTTACTTGAAGGTTTGTCACGGTTTGGGCATTTAGAAGTCGAGAGAGTAAAACATTACTCTACACTCCGTTTACCCTGAATAACCTTGACTAATTACACTATGGCGCTATCTTATAGGCTGCACACACAAAAAAAAATCAAACATTAGTGTGTCAGCTGATGGTAAGGCGACATAAACATCCTGGTCCTAGTCATTAGTGTGTCAGCTGAGAGCAAGGTGACATTAACAACCTGGTCCTAGTCATTAGTGTGTCTGGGTGAACGGAAAGTGTATGCACATTTAAAAATATAATCCTCGCTCTCTAAATGTTTGTTTTGCATTAAATTTATTGTATGTTTGAAAATGGGTGGGTTTTTTCTACGACAAGTATTTTATAAGATTTGAAGAAATGTGACCTAGTGGTTGGAGTGTGTGTGTGTGTGTGTGTGTGTGAGTCGATCAGGTTTGCTACCACTTATGTTTTCACAAAATATCAAGCCAATATTGTGATACCATTTATATACATTGATATTGATTCACTAATTATTTTGTTGTAAATACTAAGAACGTTTGGTGTCCTGTGTATATTCTACTAATTGAAAAGAACGATTTTAACAGTATGAGTGAAATACACGTGTAGTCCATTTTAATATAAAACACACTAGCGTAAAATAGAAACACGGTGGGAAGGATAGTATCTGACTACTATTAAAACTACTTTCATTTTCATATCTTCATAGATCTAGTAATGTGATCCACATACATCACGTTTTATGCCTAGTATAAATACCTATAAAATAATACGAATAGAAAAATTAAATGTTATCAATATTGATAGTAAAAAAAATAGGTTTGAATTTTATGCAAAAGATCTACCCACCGTGTTCTTACTGATGCTGATTATCAAAGCATAATTTTATTAGATGCGTTAAAATATTGTGTTAACATTAAATTGTGAAAATAGAGCTCTCCTTACGAGGTTTTAGTTGCATTGATTTTGTAACCAAAAATAATTTGCTTGTATTTAAAATACTTTAGAGTTACTATTAATATTGGTAGATTTACTTTCTAACTAATTTTAAGAGTTTACAAGGTATGTTATTATGTGTATTTTACAATAACTAAGGTAGGTATTCGTTGGAGAACAATTAGCCTAATGTAGTTTAGTTAAATTAATAAATTTAATGACAACATAATCAGCTCTCATAGTCGCTTTGTCGAGTAATGATTTTAATTTTGTTTAGAAACCATAATGTTTTGTCACGTATATACCAAAAAGGTGTTTTTTAATCGTCCCGATTTACGGACTTTGTCACAAAGCATATCAATCAGTGAACTCTTAATCTCTTTGCCTTTTTGTACAGTAAGCCTCTTTGTCTTGGTACGATGCTTGTACGTCGGTGAATTTTACCAATAGACTTATTACTAATAGACCACCCATGTCAAGCCATTGCACTTATAATTGAAGTGATAAAAATGTATCTCGGTTAGTGACGTCAGTTCAGCCAGTTTATTTATTACTATATATACCACACACGCCCAGCCATTGCTTCTGCAACAGAAACGACAAAACATTCCTATGGGTTAGTGGTTTCAGTACAGGCAATGAATGTTCTTATTACTATATAGACCATGCAGCTGCCCCTACAATTGAAGCGACAAGACATTTCTCTCTGGTAGTGACGTCAGTCCAGGCAATTTACTTATCACGATATAGACTACGTATGCCTAGCTATTGTTCCTACAACGGGCAGGGCAAACATCTCTTTATTAAATACTGAACTAACGTCACGAAGGCCCCTTCAATAGTATACACATTTTTACTTTATTAAATACTGAACTAACGTCACGAAGGCCCCTTCAATAGTATACACATTGTTACTTTATTGAAGTAAAAAGTAATGACATTTCGATCGTGTTTGCAATTTATTTTATCACTGGTCTAGGAGTAATATGTCTACTGTCTCACCATTTTTTAAGACTGTTTGTTGCCAACACGCACTACACTAATAATTGTTAATATTGTACAGCACAAAGGGAACACTTGTATCTCCCAAATTAATTGTAAATATAAATATATTACTATGCATTGTCATCCCTTTTTGTCAACAAGTATGATGTAAAGTCATATTAGTTAGAACATTCCAGTTTAAGCTTTAACCTTTTTAAATAACAGTTTTCAGAAAATATCTAATTTATTCTATTTTTATAAACCTATTAAAATACTTGATATTAACCTACCTATTATTTTATATTTTACCCCCATTTAACTCTTTATTTGCTCAATAAAAACAACTTTGATTTTACTTGGCTATTTATTTTCAAAACTATATTTAAAAAGGAAAGCATATTATGTAACTTTACAACCTAAGCGATTTTACAATTTTTCATATAATAAACCTGTGTGTGTAATTTGATTGGTATTTGTAAATGTAGCCTAAATGTAATTTTTAATATTGGGGAAACTTGTAATTTCAAACAATTATTTGTTTGAAAAATAAATAATTCTGAAAAAAAATTAAGAATATTATTTATTTGAAAAAAGTATTCTAAAAATATTTACAACATTACATTTCCGAAAATTTAAAAAGACTCGATAAATGATCAATTACATTTTTCTAAAGTTTTATCTAGATCATATTAGTGAAACAATTTAATATTACAATTTATTGTGTTACTATTGTAGCAATGAATTTCTTTTTAGATTTGGCTTTCTTAATGGACACGATACAGTGACGTATTCTTAAAATTTATATTTATGATCCCAGGGCTAGTATTTTTTCCAATAGTCTGAAATAGCCTTAGTATCTTTATAGTGCGAAAGTAACTAGTTATATGTTTGACCATCTACAGCAGTCTAGCAGTTAAAAAAATAAAAACCACTTCTAAATAGCTAAATAAATTCATAAGATTTGAGCAAATCTTTGTAATAACTTAGCTAAAACAGGGCTGTTTTGATCTCGTCTGAGTTTAATCAAAAGCAGTTAATTCTTCTTAGCTGAATTTAATAAGTATGCATTTTATACAATTCAAAGAAAAGCCTTACTTATTAATTTATACATTTTATCTGTCCCTGTTTTAATTTTTGAATTTGTAATCCATTAAAATATTAATTTCTTGCTTAGGGCTAATAAGACAAAATATCAAAAAATTAAATATTCTTTATTTTATTTTGTGACTTTGAATATGTTTGATTTAAAAAATATACTATAAATAATGAATCCATACATTAACACTTGGCTAGCGATTATTTTAATGAAAATATTGTTTTTATTAATTATGTATTTTTCAAACAAAATATAACACACTTTAAAACCTACATCATTGAAATAAGAATTTAAATAATGAGAATATAATATATTTAAGAGTTTAATGTTATTTAAATATCAAAATAGCCCCATTTAACTGGATTGTATTATATTTGAATGTTTTGGATTAAAAAATCTGAAATATTAATGTGAAATTTCAATATTTTAGATCATAGGAGAATATTCCTATTTTCATTACTGTTTCACAATTTTCTTATCGATTTAAAAATAAAACATGAGTGTTAATTAATATGGCCTGGTTAAATTATAATAGACTATTTAGATCCACTGTTGGAATTTCATACAACATGTCTTACAGTAGATTAATTAACTATACACATGAAAGTGAGCTGGCAAAGATGCCAGGAATAATTTATTTTAAATTTTATGTTTATCATGTATTATCACACTACTTAATTTTATCAACCCAATATATAGCTTTAATTTGAGAATCATTCATAATCTACTTAATTAAATTGAGAAGTTCATATTAAAAAAATTTATTACTCTCTTCGAAATTAATTTATTTATTAAGTAATTAATTAAAAACCCTAAAGTATAACTACAAACATATTATAATATTATATTATTTCTGTTTTAGTAATGTTACTCACCTTTAGTAATAGTTTCTAAGTAATTAATTATTTTGGATAGCTTAGAATAATTATTAAATTACTAAAAGGTGCACAGATTAAAATACAATTTTAATCAAACTGGTGGGATAAAAGTTGTGTGCTAAGCTACTAAAATAAATTTTCGATCAAATTATATTTGACAGATTATTTTTAAATACACCTTTTTGTTATTCCTAGTTTTAATGCCTGTCTTGTGCCTAGCATAAACTCAAATTATTTTCATGAAAATAAAATTATAGTAGATACAATTTCGCTCATTAAATTCATGAAGGATAAAACATGCATTGGTGGGCACGTGGGCTAAAGTCAATCAACTTAAGTTTAGTTTCCTGATGACAGAGGTTTGGGTTCGAATCTCGACAGTGTTTTAAGGTTGTATTTTTCACTCCTTCATTGCTTCCGATTCTCTACCCAAGCCAAATGCGAGAAACTTTCCAAAAATTCTTTCTTTTTAGGTTTAACCATTATTATACAGTATTTAAATAGGGGTAACTTGAGGATGTGAGGAAGATGCGGTAAAAAATCTCAAAAAACGACCAAATTTGATAGGTAATTAACTAATAATTTGTTTTCAAACTTAGCACATCTCTTTTCTCTAAAAAAGAAGTTTTCTTAAAATACTCATGGAGGCGTTCATCCCCACACTTCTTTTTAAAAGTACGTTAGAACATTCACCATCCACACCACGATTATCCGGAATGCCAACTAACCGAAACATTGCAACCAAGACGTAACCTCTCCACTCACCAATTTAACCCACGTGTTCATTTCTGTCTAGTATATAGGCCTACATACAATGATGATTACTTTACACATTTTATCTGTTTTAATTAATTTTATTATGATTATTAGAGTACATTTAAATAATGATTTTCCGTAAGATATATTCACCCCCCACTCCCACCACCACCAATACCCTCCAACTCTTATTTCAACCATCCGAAATTTCTATTATCTAAACCACTTTTGTCACTAATTAATTTGTATTATTTGTGTTCTACTAAATTGCTATTGTTATTTTGTATTAATATATTATTCAGATTATATTTGTAAATATAATAATAGTATATCTTGAGATACGCACATAATTAAACTAAAAGAAGTGTATATGAGAATTACTGTAAATGTAATAACGTTTTCATTGTTGGCACTATAATAAAGCTGTTTTGGCTTCAGTTTAACTAAATATGTCTAGTTTGTCGTAGTGCTGTAAACTACTTAATTGCATATTTTTTTAACAAACTGTAAAAAAAGCTATAAGTATAAACATATTTAGTAAGATAATAAAAACTAGGTCTTTGACATATTTTTTCTACACTTGGCAAACTTCTTCATAATGTGATAAGGTATTATATAAACTATTGTAAAATGAGTATTCATAAGGATTTGGTAAGTTTGTCTAGTATTATGTATTTAAAATATGTTTAATTGTGTTGTAGTTCTGATATTTGTTTTATAAATAACATGATACATGCATGTAAATATAAGCCAACTAAAAATAATATATGATTCATGTATTATTCGAGTGTTCTATAAGTTGAATGTCATGAGTTAAAGAGATTAAAATTATTATAATATAGGCTATATATTATATACTTTAAGGTATATAGCATATACATGTTATAGAAATAATCAAATTATTTGAAACAGACACTATAGCTTAAAAACAAATTTCTATTTTCTCATCTGTCGTGTAAATTAAAATAATCCACCAATTTTTTCAATTTTTTCTCTAACTTGAAACACGGGTATAGTGGTATTATGTCATTTATTATAATGGTATAATGGTTTTCCTTGATAGTAAATCTCCTCGTATTTTTCTGTAAATGATGTTAAAGATATAAAGCGATGTACCGCACTATATTTATTTGAACAGTAATAATAATACAGTATATATATCTTTAATGTTATATGTTCATGGATCTTTATAATTGCATGCAATTTTTTGAAACTCTCCAGTATTAATGTGCTGTGTCTAAAGGAAGCAACATTCTATGTAACCATTTATTGACTGTTCAACCAAAATCGCATTACATAGTATTATCTACTTTTTGTATACTTGAAAAAATAACTACAAATATTGTATCTACAGTTTAATCTTTTAATAATTAAATATAATATGGACAAGCATTGGAACAATTATTATCACTTTACTTTAGATAACTAATATATTTTAAGTTTGTGGAAAATGTTATTAAAAATAAATCAATGTGGTTTTATTTAGACTATCAATTATATTCTTGTACGTGATGAAACTCAATAATTTATGAAATAATGTTATTTCTTATAAATTAATATTTTTTTTAAGCCTTTCAAATTAATTTAGGCCAACTATATTGGGATTGTCATAGCACGATGGTAGGTATCTAGCTTAGTTTCTAAAGTTAATTTCATAATCATACTATACGATAGTAAGTTATTCAGGCTAAATCTTGGTAGTCAGCATTAATAAGACATGATGATAATAATAATGTTATATTTTGTCCATGTTGATGGAAGATATTTTATTGTATATATTCGAAAGCTTAATCTTACTACAAAATTTACAACAAGTCTGTGGTTGTATTTTTATAAAAATATATTTGAACAATAGTTGGTACTTTTTAAATTAACCTTTAAAAAAAGTTAAAAGGGAGATTTTGTGTTGGATTTTTATCAGAAATTTTAGTAATTATATATTTGAGAAGTAAACCTATCGTTGATCTCAAAAAATTATCTAAATACGTTAGACAAAAACTCTAAAAGAAACACAATCGTAGAAAATTATATTTTATTTCGTTTTATTTTTAATTTAACAGTTTTTGTTCTACTTACATCCCTGTTTCCAACCTGTGGCATGGGACAGCTTTTTATTCAAGCCATATATTTTCCACTACCGGCTTGCTAGGTCTGTCGTAGCTTCATATGCCTTATAATCTAACTTAAGACTAGGACAGGCACAACATCCAATTCCTGGTTGTTAATTTATCATTGTGAAAGGGGAAAAACATACATCACAAATGATAAATTTTCGGCTATGCCAGGAATCGACACGCTACCGACTGAACTAAGGTGTCAGTTTATTTTTTATTTTTACAGTTATGCCCTCTAATTTAAATCGATGATGTATATCTCGCAGAAGTACCCGGGTGACGTTTTTCTTTGCTTCAAACATTTTAAATTTCAGCCTTCTGCTTGCGGTAGATATCGCGCAACACTCATGACAGAGACAAACAAACTATTTTATTAATATAGATGTATACATATTGATATAACTTTTCTGCATTTATTTCTCTAATTAATTATTTATAATAATAACCTTGAAATAATCTTTATACTATTTTCAAGGATTTAATTTTTTGTCTGCGTTGAGTTCCAATGTGAATCCCTTTTAAGGTGTTTATATATTTCAACATTACCTGTATTGTCATTGTTTTATGTTAAACATTGATAATAATTATTATTAATACATTTTTAAGATTTTTAAAATATAAATGAAAAGGAGTAATAAATTTGACATATATATATATAGGATATGCCACTAGGAGGTTTAAATTGCTATTCTAAACGTCGAAGCTGTGATTGAATTGGTTTATAAATATAATCATTTGTGTTTTTTTTTATGGAATTGAGAATCCTTGACAGCAAATATTATTTTAAAAGTATTTTAAGTAATATTTGATAGGTTAATGTGTTTTCAGAAAAATTTTAAACCTTATTTGCAAAATATAATAGACAAATGTTGTATCTGAAATGTATATTGCTTAATATACATTAGGCTACATGAATTTCACAACCGTATTTAATCATTTTTTAATATGATAACAAAATTTAAAAAATTAATACTTTTATGAATAATCAAATATAATCTTAGCTATAAATAATTAAAGATCTAGTTCACCATTTAAATATCAATTAATTATTTTAATTAATTCTTAATTATATTTATTTTGTATTTTATCTATACCTACTGCCATTATATTTGCAAATGGATTATGATTTTGGAATAGCATTAATGTGTTTGTGACTAATTAATGCGACTTGAGATTCATAAAGTATTACAAACCCTTATTATTTTACTTGCGTAAAACATAGTGATTATAGAATAATGAAGCAAATTCGAAAAATGCATGAAATTGCAAATTAATATTTTCAAACAAATTTTTTTATATAATGTATTATTCATGGTGTCTAATTTTTTGAAACCCAAACAAATGAATGATGACTAAGATGGTACAGTTTATGTCCTAAAATTAATACAAGGAATTAAGTTTCACAGCCAAGCAATAGTTGGGTTTCAATAGCCCATCCTAGCTTTAAAAGGAGACCCATACTAATGAAAATGTAATATTTTAACTAAACTAAATTATTAAGTTGTTTTTCTTTTCTTTGTGTACCATACTTATAATTACAAATTTTACCACCGTAATCATCAACTTTATACCGTGGTACTCTTTTTTATATCATCATATATTTGTAAAACTAGAGTGTTTTATTTAAGAAATATTTAATTCTGGTATTTCGCAGTATACCTACTGTATATACTTGTACCTTATATTAATGTTATAAGCTTAAAGGCATCACATTTACTTATTGAAATTTTCAAGTGAAACCAACCTATGAAATTTAAATGACAAAAGTTTATAAATAATTTAGGACATTATACAAATACTGTGTATGAATCTGTAAACAATAATTAGAGATATTAACTTAATCCTGCTTAGCATACTTTGGAAATACAGTATATTAAAGCATGTATATTCTGTCTTAATGTGTATCCAACAAATTTGAGTAAAATAAAAATATTAGATTTAATTAACACTAAAAATTACGAGGAAAATTAAATATACTTTGCAAATATAAGTTATGTGCGAATTATAATCATTCTCGGCTTTCCGGAAAATTTTAAAACACGAGTATACTCTAACCAGACATTGGATCGAAGGGGTGCTTTCTACTCTAATTCACTAAACATAAAATAAATTGATATGGCTGAAAGATGCTTGGATTTGTTTTTACTAATAATGTAATACATGTTACAGAAACGGCACCACGACGAAAATTCTGATTCAAACTGAGTAGAGCTTATAAATAAGCCATTATTCGTAAAAAGGGGAATTAGGGGAGTCACCCCAAAGTATTAAATATTTCCTATTTATAAAAAGAGTGTAAACCACAGTTAATTCATTGAATATCATATCTGAAGGAACTGCCGGCTTACTATTGGGAAAAAGCGTTGCCATATTTATATTGTCATGTGGTCAATCTTCTCTCAGCTACACGACACATTTTGCAACGCTGGATTTTGATGTTGCCAATAATTACTTCTCACACCAACAAAGTCATAAAGTTCCACGGTTTTATTTTAGTGTTCTTATTAACTATTACAAAATATTAATTAAATAAATGCTTTTGTTTTATTGGCATGTGGTGTGAACCATGTTAAAGAGAAAAGTATTTACTTTTGGTTGCTAATATTTTGCATGCAAGTATTATTTTTCTTACGCAAATATATATTAAATTGTAACATTTAATGTGCATTTTTTAAAATAGGGTTTTTTAGTAACCAACATTTAATATTAGGCCTAAATGTGTGTTTTATTATATTCCATAGTGTTTGCTTATTAGCTATGAGTAAAGTAAAGATTAAGACACAAAACAATATGAAGGAGGTGATGAAAAACTTATAAAAATTTTGATCCGAAAGGAAATTTCAGGATTGTAGCCGGAGTCAATGTTTTTAGAATAACATGTTGTGTTGGCTGTGTTGACGAGATTATTGGTGTAGCGAACATAAATAGTCAATATAATATGTTTTCAGACTCAGGAGTGTCTGCGCATGCAAAGTTTTCCTTCAACATTTTTCCTTTTAACTGTATCGCTTAAATGAGAAAACAGAAGTTTAAGTAAGTTCCGGTATTAAAAGTCCACGGGATGGCATGCGTAGAAAGTTATTAAATCCACTTTGAAAACGTAGTTCATTCATTGTTCCCATTTACACACCTTCATTTTTACGTTTAGCCAAAATAAACTTCGAACCACCTCCGCTTTATAAGTTATTTTTTTCTGAAAGAGTAAACTTCCCGCCAACACAATATTAAAATATGGCAAGTAATAAGTTGTCCTCAGTTACCAAAAATGTGTAGACTGATTAAAAACTAAAGGAGTACCCAGATTGTTGGCCCAACTTGGCATGGACAAACGTGGCTTACTTTTCCTATGTAGACTCACAACGTGTTGGGTCCAACTTATAACTGTATAAACTAGGCTTTTTATTCATAACAATAATTGAAAGTTTGTATATTTGGCAACAGTTAATCGAGGAAAAGTGAAGATGAAGCTTTCCTCCGTGAGACCCACAGTTCCCTCAGAGGTGATATTCACTGTAGAGTGCAATTATGAAATCCTAGATGATTTTTAGTATAGGCTAAGGTTATAATGTAAGCAAACCATAATTTGGATAAGAATAGTTACATTTCACTTCGGATAAAGGGTTTGAAACCTTGTCTCGTCACCTTTTCAAAAATGTATGATTTTAACTAATATGAGGCTTTCCGAATGCGCGTAATTCGATATATTAGATGTTTTGAAAACCATTAATATTTAACATCAGTTTGATAAACCATAGTTCTATTTTAACGTGTTTTTAAATAAAGTAAATGATTAAATATATACTATCAAATGAAACATGGCCCATACAACACCACATTTCTGTGTTCATAAGAATCCTAGATGTAAGAAGTCTGATAAAAATTAAACCAATCGCATTGTAATATGAAGGGATCTGGTAACTAGATTGTGCATATATCGGTTTAGATATTGGCTGCTGTTGCATTAACATATTATGTACAATGTTGTAATTTATCAAATTGATTCATAAGGATATAGTTTAGAGAATTAAAAAATGTCCAGTGGCTTCAAATGTATACCTAGTGTATTTATTTATATTGATAAAGTATACTAACCAAATAGAGGAGTGCCCAAGGAGGAGGGAGAGGGGGTTAAGGCAAAACCCCTCAACACCCAGACACGTGTGTAAATGTTAAAATAATATTTGTGACATTCCGTGGAGTGTTGCCAGGGTAAGCAGAGTAGGTAAGTTGAAAATGTACCTGTGAAATTGTTCTCATCAATCAATAGAGCACTCATTGGCTAGGTATAAATGAAAATGCATTCACATGTAGAGCAGACCTATAAGTGGTCAAATGGGAGACCTAAAATTGAAGAACATATCACAGGTACAGTTCTGAGTTCTGACAAACTTTGCTTACCCTGGAAATATTCCATGACACGCCACGGAACAATAGTCATACAGATATTTCAGTTACCCAAAATAAGGCATTATTTCTTCCATCGATGTAACTATGGAAAGCGTTAAATATAGGCTTTATATTATATATAAACATTACATAGAAACTTTAACATTAACATTATAATTTTAACTTCGCCCCCTCCTCCTTCTCAGCCCCACTCTACCACCCTGAGAGAATTCCTACGCATGACCCTGTAACCGATTATAATAAAAATAGATCTGTAATAGTAATAATTTTTAACAAAATTATAACTATCGTTATAAACTTTATAATTAGCCTATGTTGAATCGCACTTAGAGAAAAAATATATGATATACTTTATCCACAAATGTATTTTTTATGTATTTTTGTGTATACTTCCTATTGTAAAATTATCATATTTTTATTATATAGATGGTTTACTAAAATTGGAAGACAAAATATACACATTTTTTTAGAAAACATGGCATAACCCAGAACCCCACAATGTAAAGAAAATAGAAGGTAGCTCCATATGGAGAAATTCATCTGATTGGCTGAGTTTATGACGTCACTCAGTACACAAGATACGTGTGACGTCACTTAGTACACAAGACAGCGCGTTACATAGGCCAACACAAAGCTATGTGGAAGACCAACTAGGTTGTTAAAAGTCAGGTCACATTTTGGAACTTTAAATAGTAAATAATAACAACCTGCATCGGTGGCCACATAGTCTAAGACGTCACTCTCATGTTAAACTGGCCTGCCGATGACAGGGAGATTGGTGCTCAAATCCCAGTCGGGTTTACTGAGGGTGCTTTTACACTCTCCCTCCATGCAAATACGGCTACACTTCCTCTAAATTCAACTTTACTCATCCCTAGCTCTTAATGAAATTAGTACATTTGCGTACAACCTGAACAGGTAGTAAGACGCGGCGCAAAAAATAAATAGTAAATACATTTTTAAGATCCACAACAATGTCCAATTTGAGTCACTACTCTACTTATTTAAAAAATGTATGTGTGGCTGTTTTTTTAAATTAAAATATAGCCGTCGTGTACTGTGTGACGTAAGCAATGACATAATCAAATACCCCCAAGTGGTGCTACCTATCTATTCTTTATGCATTGGGACCACATTTACTCTGAAAACAAACTTTTCTATATTATTACACTTATGCGCTGGACAAAACAAACATTAATTATCTCTATCTATGACGTCATTTGAGTCACTGCACCCGTATATACGTTTACAAATATATACAGTGAATGAGTATCCAGCCCCTCTTTCTCTTCCCTGTGATGAACTCGGTCAATATAGGCCTAGCTATAAATATGTAGCCGTGATGCCTGGAGAGGAAAGTTTGTTGCTGGTTGTAGGACACATTATTCCAATTACCTATAGATTTGATGCGCAGTCTGTAAGTAGTAAGTATATTCTTAAAAACCATTAAACATAACACAAATTATAGAGATAATTAGATCTTCTGAGAGCCCAGAGATAAAATGGTTAGTTAAGATTGAATTTTAAATGTAACCTTTGTTTTATCTGTAAGGTATCACGCTTACCTTGCATTATTCCACTATGACGTAGCTTGTAAGATAAGGTCATAGTGTAATTCGTCAAAACAAGACCGTCACCTTTCAGGGTAAATGGAGTGTACAGTGTGCTACCAACCGTTGAAAGCCTTAGAGATATAATAAACTAATTTTATTTAATTAAACATAAGGTTGAATTAAGGTGGAATAGAATCTTCAAAATTGTAATTTTGAAAAGATGGATATAATATAGTAAAAAGTTGGTATTTATGAATGGTTGTGCTGGAAACAGCAGTGCCAAAATGGTCGAGCATTAAGTTTTCATAAGTGTATGATAATTAATGCGCAGGCTTAAATTGACGTCGGGCATGAGTCTGAATTTGGTTTTGAACTGTTGGATAAATTACTTGGGGGTAAAGCAAGGCAGGCGTTGTATCGCTCATCGGGTCTGGATGTGCTTGTCCCTTGTGACACACATCGGGTCTGGATGTGCTTGTCCCTTGTAACACACATCGGGTCTGGATGTGCTTGTCCCTTGTGACACACATCGGGTCTGGATGTGCTTGTCCCTTGTAACACACATTGGGTCTGGATGTGCTTGTCCCTTGTGACACACATCGGGTCTGGATGTGCTTGTCCCTTGTAACACACATTGGGTCTGGATGTGCTTGTCCCTTGTGACACACATCGGGTCTGGATGTGCTTGTCCCTTGTGACACACATCGGGTCTGGATGTGCTTGTCCCTTGTGACACACATCGGGTCTGGATGTGCTTGTCCCTTGTGACACACATCGGGTCTGGATGTGCTTGTCCCTTGTGACACACATCGGGTCTGGATGTGCTTGTCCCTTGTGACACACATCGGGTCTGGATGTGCTTGTCCCTTGTGACACACATCGGGTCTGGATGTGCTTGTCCCTTGTGACACACATCGGGTCTGGATGTGCTTGTCCCTTGTGACACACATCGGGTCTGGATGTGCTTGTCCCTTGTGACACACATCGGGTCTGGATGTGCTTGTCCCTTGTGACACACATCGGGTCTGGATGTGCTTGTCCCTTGTGACACACATCGGGTCTGGATGTGCTTGTCCCTTGTGACACACATCGGGTCTGGATGTGCTTGTCCCTTGTGACACACATCGGGTCTGGATGTGCTTGTCCCTTGTGACACACATCGGGTCTGGATGTGCTTGTCCCTTGTAACACACATCGGGTCTGGATGTGCTTGTCCCTTGTGACACACATCGGGTCTGGATGTGCTTGTCCCTTGTAACACACATCGGGTCTGGATGTGCTTGTCCAACTTGTTCACCCAAGGGGACGGATAAAACACTGGAAGCTCATCTATTGGGGGGGAGGGGGGGGGATGTGAGGGCCCCCGTCCACCATATACTAAACGGTTGGTAGTGCGCAGCTGGCCGGGACACCTCCTAGATGTCCCCACAGGGCAATTTAGGATAATACCTCAGGAAACCTTGGCTCTACCTAAGGCTGAGCTTCTGACTTCCTCCGTATTGCTGGAAATTTAATATGGAGCCAACTCCCTACACTCCTGGACTTAGGACTTAGCAGGGTGTTGGGGGGGGGGTAGGGGGGTTCCGAGCTACCCAATAAAGTTTGGGTCATTGACTGACAGGGGTTTGTGGTCTGAAAGACCGAGGGTAAGACTGAGGTGAAAAGCCTCGGAACGGGGTGTGACTGTTTTCAATTTTGGAAACAAAACGTTCTGCCAACCATGGCATTGGGTGGTTTACCACAGCTAACCATCCTCGGGCTTAGCTATTAGAAATAAATATACTGTAAGCTCTTCCAAACATCCCAGTCTATTAGGCGAAAGTGCTTTAATTTTAGGTAAAGTCCTGTAGTCAGAGCTAATAGTCATTGCAGTGTTGTTAGTAAATGCTCTTAAAATTATTCTTGCGCTGTATAAATAAAAGACTAGCAAAATAATGTTTTATTTTAAGGGCTAAAATGATAACTGTCCAAACTGTGGCTATTCAGACTGTCTGAATGCCCTTGGATAAGTCAATATTGTTGTAGGTATCCTAATAATCTTAATTATCAAAGATACTAGTTGAAAGGACGTTGGAGAGGTATATCAGCAACAAAGGACTGCATCGGCCCCAATTACATGAGGGGGATTCATCAGCATCCTTTACCACAATACCGTGAGAGGGGTACATAAAGCCTGTAACTGAATTCTCTACTTATGCGTTGTCGCCTTGATAATTATATACCCATGCTAGTTGCATTGGTAATCGTGTGACCAAGTGAAGATCCGTCCGAATTGTCACAAAGGACGCCGATGCACCCCTCACACGCCCTTTGCGTCCAAGCACGGAAGCAATACGTCGTCGACACGTCCTTGGTACGGTGTTCGACTGCCAATTGTTTCATTATTTGGTTTTCATCTTCTAGACGTAAGTCCGCAATCGATCCATAATCACTCAAATGACCACCATCTGTTGGTGGAGATAGTACCAACTTCTGCTTATATAGGGTGTCGTGTGGTCAGCACAACGAGCCCTCCAGCCTTTAATCTCTGAAGTGGAGCTGTTACTAAACTTCTTATTTGTCCTTATTTGTCCTTATTTGACCTTATTTGTCCTTATTTGACCTTATTTGTCCTTATTTGACCTTATTTGTCCTTATTTGACCTTATTTGTCCTTATTTTACCTTATTTTACCTTATTTGTCCTTATTTGACTTTATTTGTCCTTATTTTACCTTATTTTACCTTATTTGACCTTATTTGTCCTTATTTGACTTTATTTGTCCTTATTTGTCCTTATTTGTCCTTATTTGACCTTATTTGTCCCACTGAGACTGAGTTTGACCCCGTTTCAGACCCACTGCTACAAAGATAAATTTTGGAAGTGCCAGGGATCGAAACACCCGGGACCTCTGTATATGTAGCCAGGAAATCTGACCACTAAGCCACAGAAGCGGTCAACCGTTTCCAATGACACCCCAGGCGTCTTCTTTTATTGAATTATTTTTGTACTCTCCACAAGAAGGGCCTAAAGACAGTTATACTCTTTATAATGTTCTATGAGTTCTATTAGTTGAGGGCAGAATCAGCATTCGCTCGCTTGGTCTAAACGCACTTTTTCTAGTTACGACTAGTTTGGACTATCCGCATGTCCACACTAATGAGGATAGTGATGAGAAAAGTAGACTTTAGAATAAATGTATTGAAATTTGTGAGGATTGGGAGTGGAAAAACCATTAAGAAAAATCTTCCCATTAGAACCAACTGGAATTTAATAGCTAAGCCCCCTCCTTTACAGGCAAACCTGACAAGATGGAACTGAGATTTGTGTCCACACGTCCACTTTTGTGGTTTAATTTTAAAAATTGGATCTTGAGTTACCATGGTTGGAATCCTGGCTCAAAACTTCTCATGTAAGCTAGGTAGTATACCAATGGCTCAATATTTCACCACTAACAAGTTTCTCGGAATTGTTATAGCTTGAAAAATAGCAGTTACAAATAAGTTGGCCAACAACCACATCGGTTAGAACGTGGACAAAAGCGTCTGTGGTTTGACAGTAGATAAGAGATCGGGGTTCAAACCACAACTGGGTAAATCAAAGTGTTGTTTCTTAAAAGTTTTCTCGCCCTAACTCCACGCAAATTCTGGTATTATTCCACTAAATTATACCTTCCTCATCCCTACCCCAATTGTGAGACCTATGTGGATAGCCTGGACAGGTATTAAGACGTTGAGATTAGGAAAATAAAAATATTTTAGAGAGTTTTTAATCTTTTTTTATAGCAAATCTAACCTTAAAAACTATGCGAAAGTAGGGCCTCAAAAAACTGTTATGACCTCAACTAAAATATTGACATTTACAATCAATGAGATTATTTTCTCCCGGTTTAAAATGGCTTATCCGCATGGATCTTCCGACTGTCTGGCATAAATGCAACGTATTTAGTAGCGCAACCAAGTGTTTGTTTAATCGTATCTGTCAGATACCGGGAAATATATCCAGTAAATCCTTACTAACAAATCTTTCACCAGGCATCATTATCTTTTATCAGTGTAAGATAAGATACATCACAATTAAACTGCTTCTTCTTTCGAGTAAGTACACTAGTATGTTGGTTCATACATTTCTATCTCGGGTATTACCAGGAAGGGTTGCCATCTATCTCTCTATTCTCTAATAAACAGACGCTTGGTAAGAAAAAGAAATTGTCTATACTAACTTTTGGGTCTGCAATATTGATCAATCTAGCAACGTTTATCATATATTAATACTTAGTTAATTATTTTGTTGCTTTGTAGCAAAATCCCGGGATACTACATTACTATTCCTTTTAAGAAATATCCTAATATTGAAGTATATAATAGTAAAATTTCCAGATCATACATTTGGCATTTAGCAACACTGCCCAGCCACTTGTGTCTTGTGTGAATGAGGAGGAATGTGACAAACAATACATTCCTATAATATTAACTGTTAGTGATTATTTCTCCATTTTATGTGTTTTCAACTCCAAGGTAAGATTTCACTAGTTGGAGTGTTCTGATGTTTCCTTTAAGTAATTAATACAGTATATAATTATTTAAAGCAGTTCAATATTGTCAATTAATCATATTTGATTTCGTCAGGTACCTATTTAAAATAACGGGTCTGTAGAATCATCTTCCTATGAAAACATAATCTCCAGTTTTTGATAAAGAAGATGAATAGTCGGCAGACCTTACCGATGACAATATCGACTGATGGGCTCAACTCTGATATAAGAGGTAGGTTTAGGTAGATTCAGTTTGAATCCTGGTTAGGTGAACTAGGTTATTGTATTTTTCGTTCTAGTCTTACAATACTTTATTCCACGTGAATTTTAATACACTTACTCAAAATTAACCTTCCTTAACCTGTGTTTTTAAAATTGTTAAAGCAGGCATGACCAACCCACGGTCCACTTGCCACCCCTGAGTACATTATGTGTAGCCCCGTCTGCCAGCTCAAATTGAAAGACTTCAAATTGCAGAAATAAACAACAAATTAGGTATTGAAGCTGACGTAAATGCTCGCTAACTTCCACACGGTATATATCCCAGAATCGTAATATTAGGCCCTTAGTGTTACTTATGTGATGGATGGATGGATGTGGGTGGGGTATGGGTATGTTTATTAATGTACGTACTATATTTGGGCATTAGCTATTATAAATTTCATGAAGAGCCCCTGGCCAATTCCCCAAGAATTTATGCTGCCCTTAATCAGGGAAAGGTTGGACATGTCTGATTTAAAGTAACTCACAGTCTTAATTGGCGCAGCACTAAAGATGAGTGTACTCAACATATTGGTGTTATTTTTTTTAATTAGTGTGTTTAGTACCAAGATTATTAGCGGCTTAATTTGTGGAGAGTAACTTTAGAGAGAGAACATTTGGGGAGTATTGCGTAATGAGGGTGGAATCCTTTGTATTTTTCTGTGTCAAATTATTAGAAATCTAATGTTTTCTAGCACTTAGAAACACAACAACATAGATGAATTTCTGATCATAACAAAACAAATATTGTAAACAAATTCTAATTCATTAAAAAAAATTCTTAGAATACTCACATAATTCATAGATGAATATTGTATATACAAAGAGCTATTTTGAAACATGGTTGTGTAGAGTCCTATTATATTAGGCTGTCTTTATCCTTCAATTCCTTCTAATAAAAATATTCTAACGCCACTAGCTAAGAGTAGAATTTTATTTTTTCACACATGAAAGGCTAGGTTAAGCTTGGTTGGGGTTTTTCCAAACATAAATTTTGTGCAAAAAAAAAAAAGCCCAATATTTGCTTTGTTATAAGCAGAATTTTTTTTATGTTTTGTGTTTGGATGTGCTAGAAACCATTACAATTCTAATTAATTTGACACACACAAAAACAAAAGAATTATGTCCTTGGTGCGCACCATTCCCTACATGTGTATTGCTTTGCGAGAGGACAGTAAAAGAACAGTAGTTAGCCATGTGTGGATACCCCTTCTCCATTGCATTTAGCTAAGATTTAAACCTTGATATCCTGGTCACCGGCTATCCAATCTAATGCGGACCTATCGCTTCAAGCCGCGATACCACTGGTGTAAGTACATTATTGACATGTATTTAAAATAATATTTTTAAATATTTAGTAACATTATTTCAACTAATGAATTGTAATTTTAATTGGCTTTTTATAGAACAACCAGGTCTAGTTTTTAAGCCTGTCTTTGATAGTTTGATTATACTACTATCAACCTAACAAAACCTAACCTTCAATTTATAAGTGTATGCAAGGTTGGTAGGCTTATTTGTTTATAAAAATGATCTATATCTCAGTTAATTATATAAAGAAAGAGTGGATAAAGTGAGAGTGAACAAAATTAATTCTATTTTAATTAAATTAATTTAAATGTACGAATACGAAAAGGCCATTTAAAATTTACCATGGCTAAAAACGGGCTTGGGACCAGCCAAGTCTAAGGTTTGAATTTGTAACTAATTAATATCAATTGAGAACACCAGTTAAACTGTGAACTGCCTACATATCAAAATAATGGGAATTCCAGGTTCTGCATGTGCCAAATCGATTCTCGGTAAGAAATATACATTTCCATGAGATAAACCTTTCAAAATTGTTGCACAGATCAGATTTTTATGGGATTTTGTCACTGCTGGGCAGGATCCATTACATCTCTCTATGGTATTCAAGTATCCAAGGAGAATTATTTACACTGCATATTTATAAGTTTAACTTGTGTGGTGGTATTCCTGAGGGCGTCAAACTGTTTAAAAAGTAAAAACAATACTGGATAGTTGCCTTTTTTCCACTCATCTGTACAGTCGACTGAATACAAAATAATGTAACATTGGACCTTTCATTCTAAAATACTCAATACCTCCTCATTTATTTGAACAACCTCGTTATTTTGCAGACACGGAATGGTCATTAGAAATATCAGTTTGTCTCGGCCCATTTCCATGTTTCGTGAACTACTGAGACGCGTGTCAATATTTACTCTGACCCTTCTATTATATTTTATTTAAAACTGTGTTTTTTCAGTTTTACATCACCCAATTACTGTGGATTTTCCGTACATCATTGTTTAACTTGAGAATTTAAAACTCCTTCTACAGCTGAGAGTATTTAATACTTGTCTGGACGATTGCTGTCCTATGAGCATGTGTAAAAAATATTTTACATTATCTGAAGTCATACGCCAATAGTAAAACTTTTCTCCCAAACTGGAAATGAATATTCATTATAGCCTATTTTGCAACAAATTATTGACTGCATCTGGTGCATGACTCAGAGCAATGCTTGACTCAGCCCATATTAGCAGTCTGGTCTATTATGATGGTTGCATCATTCAATGCCATCCTTATTCAAGTTTTTGTTCTACGTTCAACATCGAAAACATGCTTTTGCAAACTTTTTATTTCTCATAGGCCTACATCTCGGAAAGCCAAATTTTCACACACAAAACATCAGGGAGTATGGCTCAGAGTGATTCAGTTCACTAAAATGAGCCATTCATTAATTATTTCAGTCATTCATGACCAATCAAACTCCAACTTGAATCTCATCATTCCTGACCTACCAAACTACAACTTATAGCTCATAGTTTTCGATTGACAAAAATTCAGCCAGTAGCTAATTGTTTGTGACCTACCAAATTCCAGCCTGTAGATTATAATTCGTGACTGACTTCTAAATCCAGCCTGTAGTAGGCCTACATCGTTTGCGAGTGATTGAAATCCAGCCTTGTGTTTCATTGTTTGCAACCAACCTACCTAATTATCTCTGGATCTACGCATAGTTTGACACCCCTATAAAATACCTTTATTATTATGTTATAAAGAGTAGGCCTATATTACTGCAAGTAAAGGCGCATTTACCGAGCTTAGTGTATTTATTATACTAGGTATGGCAAAATAAAATACTATAACGAATTTGCCTAGTAGGTAGGCTATAGTATTTGTTTTCAATGAGTGATATTTTTGTGATAGTATTAGCATATTATTTTCAATGCTATTTTTGTAATACGTACTATTAGCATATTATTTTCAATGCTATTTTTGTGATATTATTAACATATTATTTTCAATACATCTGTAATAAGATAAAAATTACTGCAAAAACCCATTTAAAATAAAATAAAACATATTCTTGATCCCAGAAATAATATTTTAAAATAAGAGCATTTACAACAGCACCATTATGTTAGAGCAATTATAGTTTTTAGAATTTGAATTTTGTAGGATGCATCATGTGTATTTGCCTTTTGTAGCCTTTATCCTAATGACTACCCATATTAGTAAGGACATTGATACGACACATCTCTAGACTCGGCCAATGAACCAAATACATAAATGAAGGTAGATAACTTCCTAAGAGGATATGGAATTTTCACTAAAACAGATTATTTCTGTCAATGTATCCTTCCACACCACAAGTTTCATTTTCAAGATACCTTTTTATTAGAGTAGTCATTGATTTGTTTGAATACATATGTGTACACTTAAGCTCAAATTAATTAATGAAATTGGATAGTAACTAAAGCACATATTTATTACTTTCTCGCTATCTTACATGTAGAGAAAGTATTGTGATCGTAAAAAAAATCAAACTCAAGATTTATCTCGACGTTTCATGTCAAATCCGAAAAAGATGTTTTTGAATTTATGTTTGTCTATCTGTCTGTCTGTCTGTCTGTCTGTCTGTACCTCCAACTAGAGCCTAAACTATTTTACCGATCGGGCTAAAACTGTGGATCTAGGGTTTTCATAGAGTTGCCTCGAGGGGTTTTTGGAATTGGAATGTTGGTGGATGTCGATGTTTCATGACCCTCCCCAAACCCTAAAAAGTGGTCTTTGCAATGCCGTCTGTCTGTGTGGCTGGTTAAACTTGAAATTAAGAGTAGTTTAATTGAGGGCGAAAAGAGAAAAAATCTATTTTCTCAGAATCGACTCTAGCGATTTTAGTTAAAATTCCCATGAAAATGAATTTAGGGTACTTTACAGAAGGGGAAATTTCTGTATCTCCGCAACTGTTTGCGATACTAAATAACTTATCATTGAAAAATTGTAGTACTATTAAAAATAAACAATTTTTATATGAAATATATTTTTATAAAACCAACAATTTCTGAGAGATTGGCAAATATATTAATACAATTTTTTGAGCTTTAGTTGTAAAGAGAGACTTCTTAAGTTTTAACACAATAATTCTCCAATACCATATAGTAATTAAATATAAGTAGGTCTCTCTAAAAGGTTTATATTATTTTTCCTTAAACCGCTTAGGATAAATGTTTGTACAACAATGATCTATCTCCATTTTAAACTCAATAGTCAATATTTAAATTTTTAATTGGTCAAAATGATTATAAATGAGGGATTTAATAGCAATGCGATGACATGAAGATGTACAACACCAAATAAAATGTCGAAAATTTTAACTGGAAGTTGAAATTTTAATACGAAATGTTGACCCTTGGGGAACCAATATTGATCTTTTTTATTGGTCCAAACATGCAAATGAGGACATTAATTCTTTAAAAATAAAAATATAAAATTAAAAACCGGGACTCAAAAAAAGTTTTACATAAGTGTAGCGCAATTTATGCATGGGTTTGCTAGTGTATATTATTTCGTTTCACATATATTACAAGTTTTGAGTAAATATCTCCACTTTTAAACAATAGAGCGAGAAAGTCCGTGCGGAGTTTCATACCATTTATTTTTTATAGGTTCAAAGTTTGAAGGTTTTGCACATCAATGTAGTGTTTCCTCTACAATTTCATCAAATTTCAAATTTCTAGCTCATTGAGAATTGTGAAAATTAAGTTGGAGAGATCTTCCTGCCTGCCTACATCATTAGGATTTTATTACTTTAGATTGTTAATCTATCATTCAGCTTATAGTTACTTGTCCGTCTTTATCCAACTTTTCAAGGTATTTTTGCTATCTATTTTGTTTACAAACTCTTAATGCAAGTGGTGTTATCAGTGGCTGCGAGCGAATTTATCGCGAGCTTGGAATCTATCGTGAACCTCTCCTGATTTTAACATCAAGTTAACACAAAATCTTGATCCCACCGCGATTAAACCCGAATACTTTCAGAGTTGGGTTGGACATAGCCTGAAGCAAAACACCTCAACAGTCCTGCGAACAGGTGAGGTAATCTACAATATCATTCAGATACTAACTTTATTAGACCCAAGATCGCTTGGTCATCGACGCTAGTTGTAGGTTAGATATTTAAGTTTTTGTCCTGCCTTAGGCCTGCATGTCAAACCCACCTCCAGTCACGTGTATACCCTTTACCCCTCTACCTAGTGCCAGAAGTATAGTCAAGAGTTGGACTATAAATTATATCACCTCTTCATTTTTTATCATATGATTCGTATCGCCTCCCGATATTTCACCTGCAAAAAAGAAGAGTAATGCATCCGATAGGTACATATTATTTTGTTCCAAACAAATAATAATAATTTATTTGCTATAACATGAATCTTCTATGAACTCTAATTATTACAATCGTTAAAAATAAGCCAGAATTTTTAACCCTTTAGAACCTGTGTTCACGTTTCCCTTTTCATTGGTGTCCTTCGCCTAGATGGGAGTGAAGTGCGCTATAATATGGCTAATGATATTTCTAGCTAATGTTTAAAAAAATACTTTAGGGTCA